>OAMR01000347.1:339717-400409 GCA_900205405.1 Echinochloa crus-galli
CCGGTTTTTTTTACTAGGGCAGGAGCGCACGGCACGCATGCAGATTTTTAACCAGATGTTTATCCCATCGAGCATCTATAATTTCCAAAACCTTTTCTAGTACTTTGTCAGCTACAGTCTTCCCTCTCTGAAACCTTCTCTCAATTTCCTCTTTGGCAGCATGCAAGGATGCAAATAAATATCCCATGGCTGGCCTCTCATCACTATCAACAATTCTAAGAACACGAACAAGTGGCTCTGATATTTGACAAACTATAGCACAATCTTTCCAAAAGGATTGCTCCATTACAAGGCTAACAATTTTTTTCCTTTTGCATCTTTCGAGCAGGATGCATTTCTCCACTCTTTAGATACCACCATGGCACGGAGAGCATCCTTCTGCTTGTAGATACTTTGCAGAGCCACAAAGTTAGTAGCAAAGCGGGTTGGCGCGGGGCGAAGTATCTCTTTTCCATTAGTGAATTTCCTCATAAGATAAAGTGGATAGCAATGGTTGTACAGATACTTAGTGATACGGGATGCATGTTGAACATATCAGTGAGCATCAAATTAAGACAGTGTGCAGCACAAGGGGACCAATAAAGTGAAGGGAACTCTTCCTCTAATCTCTTTCCAGCAGCTCGCATATTAGAGGCATTATCAGTTACAAAATGGACTACATTTTCAGGGCCTACAAACTGCACAACTGATGCGAACAATCTAAATAGATATTCTCCTGTTTTAGAACTATCGGTGGCATCAACTGACTTGAGAAAAACCATACCTTGTGGACAATACACCTCTCTGGTGGATCCCCTGCATGAGTCATGTAGTATTATAGCAAACAAGAAAGTTAGTAATGTTATTTGTTCATTCACATTAGCAATTGGTAAATTCTCTGATCAATATCAGACAGATATTGCAAAGAGAAAGTCCACAAGCAAGTCCTTATGATGATAACACAACTGAAAGTAAATCTACAGTTCCATTTGACAATTATTTTCATAAAACTCTTCTCTACAAAAAAAAGTATATATAATTGGCTATTACAAGGCATTGTAATGAATTTAGCAATCAAAATATTGTAAGCATAACCCATGAACAAATAGACAAGCATGAATACGCATTTCCACCATTTGTGAATGACCACCAAGGATAAAGCTTGAAGGCAAGGAAAGGTGCAATTTCCACTATTCTTGAACTGGCATCAACGATCAAGTTTAAGGGGCACGGAAATATGCAACTCAAAATTTACATGAGATGTGAGATATTCCTAGATGTGCTATAAATGTGGTCACATGTACCGACAATTTACAATAACAATTTATACAAGATAAAGACATGCCCACATTGCTAATTACTAGCCATAGGTTGCAATTGTGAAGCATAAAGGTATGGGTAAATGACAAGGCCTATTTGAGCATGTAGAAATGGTAACACCAATGCAGAACCTCACCACCTACTGGCTTGTGCAAGAGAAAACTTGGCACAAGAACAAAGAGAAAAGAGACAGCTAACAGAAGCAAAGTATTGAAAGTTGTTTTCTCTCTCTAAGACATGTTTTTGGGAGTGTCGATTGAAAAACTACACAACAGAGTGTAGTTTTTCTAATCAACAATATACTATAGTGCCAGGAGAAAATGTACTCTAGTCAGTTATGTTGTATATTATATGATGTGGTTACTTCCAAAATAATTTTAAGAACAGTAGTGTTGTAACAGCATCTGGAATTTCACAATTTGACATTCTGACAACAACACAAAAAGTTGATAGCCAAGCATCCATGAATGTTAACAGCTCTGCACACTGAGAGATTAAGGTTACACAATTTGTACCCAAACATTCAACTAGCGGCCCAACCATGGATACACTAACAGTAACGGATGGCCCTAGCAGCTGTCGAGGGACTCACCTCTTCTCGTAGAGGTCATCAATGTACTTGTCAAGAACGAATTCCTGCGAGCTGACATGCTCGGTGGCCTGCGCGAGCTGAAGGTCAGACAGCACAGTCGACATGGAGGCCACGCTATCGGCATCGCTGCCGCCGTCAGGCTGGTCATCGGCAGCAACGACGCCTCGGCCGCCCTTGTTCCTCTTACCTAAAATAAACCACACCAAATTACTCGCAAATTACCAACCAACCAACCAAGAAAGCCCACGAAATGGACGGCGCGATACATACTCTTGCCCATGGCGACGGCTGGGCGGCCCCCCAAGGAGCAAAGAGTCAAAGAACCGGCCGGGGGTCAGTCGCGGGCGTAGCGGAGAGGTCAGCGCCGGGTCCGACGGAGGGAGCCGTCGGCGGCGGGGGCAGAGAGGAGGAACCGGGAGGAAGAGCTGGAGCTGGAATTGGCAGGGGAGAAACGGAGGCGCTCGCCGTCGGTGAGGTCGGATTGGCCGTGGAGACGCTGAGCCATGTGAAATCGAGCGACGAGGAGGAGGGGTGGAGGGCGGCGAGACGAGCGGAGCAAGGGAGGGGGGAATTCTCTCGCTTGTTTTCCTTTTCTTGTCGACGAGAGGTGGAGAGGGCGTGGACTCGGCCTGGCAGTTGGGCACCCACCAAAACAGCGTGCGAATCGTGGTTCATGCCGCTCGCTGTCGCTGGTTTTGACAGCAAATCCACCTTTCAAGAGAAAATCTGCAAAGAAACTCATTTAAGTTGCTTGGAAGACTTTAAATTCCAACCACAATTTACAGCGTCAGAAACCTTACAGTTACATCCCTCGTGTAAGTCTCAAGAATGCATGGTGAAATTCTTTCGGGAAAAAAATGCACGGTGAAATTATGCATGGTAAAATTCTTTCGGGAAAAAAAATGCACGGTGAAATTCGGAAATGGACTCGAGCGCACCGCGTACAGGAGACAACTTTTTTATACTTAACAATGGAGACTTTTTTTTGTGAGGAAATAGAGACAATTGACAAATGAGAATGCGAGATTGCTACAACTACAATATACTCCATTCTACTTCAAAATGTCGTTTAGGATATCCATATACAGTTTAAAAGGTGAAATTTCACAAGCAATTTATATACAATACGAATTTTGAATAAATACAGTAAAACAGTTTTCATGTTAAATCCACCAATTCTATGTTACATTAATTAATCTACTTATACTTTGACGGTCAAAGTTTTAAAAAAAACTGAAACGGAAGGAATCCTTAAACGCATTGCATATTGCATTTTTCAATATAAGGTACTCAAGAGTCTAATCTAGCGACGCATGTTAGACTACTTAAAATTTCAATGAAGCTCATACCCTCGCGCAACAACTTCTCAATTTCAAAGCATCGTCTTTGGTAGATGAAAGATAAACATTAAAACCATAATCGATGACCTTAAACACCAAAATTCCAACTCTTGCGCTTTCATTGACATCCCTTCTCCTGTCCATCACAAAAGACACGAAACAAAATTGGGACTTTCCATTGGCACCCATTACTACGTTTTCTTCCAGAAGAATGAGTTGCCAAATATTGCATGTCCTACACAAGAGTGATACAAACCGGTTCTACCTTGCGTTGCCTACTAAGAGCAACTCTAAGAGACTAGCTATAATTATTAGCTAAATATAGAGTTTGATCTCTTTTTTATAATATAGAAAGCCTCCAAAGAGACTAGGAAACCAACAGGCTCTCCAAATCGTGATCTCTATATTTGAAACAAAAGCCACGTCAGGTTCTGCGTTCTTTTTTTTTTAAAGTTTGATCGCTTCGTCGCCCCGCCGGTCGCCTTCGGACGTCGCGTCCATGCCGCCGCTGAGGAAATCAGATCGCGCCGGCTCATCAGGAAAGAGGATCGCGCCGGCACACGATCACGTTGGACTGGATCAGTAGCAGCTGGGATAGCTTGGGTTTCTTCAACATCATTTACTAGGTCCATGTTAATCCATAGCACCTGGTACAGTGAATTAAATAAAACATTTTATTCAACATTATGATTGCATAATTTAAATGTAAAGGTAACAGGCAAACAACATTGGATCAAGGAAGCATGTGCACATGATTGTATAATTCAAATGAAAAGGTCCACCAATATATTTCAAGGTTGGTCATAATAATAGGCAAAATAGCACACATCATGTAAAATAGTTTCCTGTCTATGCACTTCAATTCTGCCTCTATTGAGAAAGTTCTCTGATCTCTGAAAGAAACCATAGCTCCAGGCTCCAGCTTGCTATAGTTCAGTTCAGTGAACTCACAACCGGTGTAATTTGGAGTTATTTCCACCTTTTGAAAACTTTAACAGAAGCATCCAGATATGCAACAATTCATCCGTCACATCATCAGCCCAGCAACAGATGCTTTGTATTGGCTATAAACACACATGAATCTCATTGGCAGCAAGGGGCCAATTTCATCGACTGACCATTACCGGAAACGGATCAGGAAAACTGCCATTACTGGCACCTCATACAGTTGAAACCTTAAAACATTTTTAAGAAATGGCCAAAGCCCTTTGGTTGGTTGGCATCCCTTTTCCATTACCGGTGTTGTCATTCTATACTCTATAAAATATTCAGCAACGAAACCACACCGAGCACCAAGCATGGTCTAGTAACCCAAATCTGCTAGATAGTATCTCCTGCAGAGCTGGAAGCAAACATCCTGATCCAGCATACTGAATTCCTGATAACAACAACAAAATATTCTGTACAGTAGGATTCAATCCACAACGCCCTGGATCCAGGTGTTATTCTCTCTTCCGTAATTGTACCAAGAAACTAAAGTAGTACCTAATTATCCAACATCATGTTTAGGTGCAGAAACTAAAGTAGTAAGTAACAATTCACCCTGATTTTTTCCTGCAGACACCTGCACTAAAACAAGCTCGTTTTTTCAGAACTTGCAACATCAGGTGAGTAGAGCAACTTCAGAAAAAGCACTACCTATACCACACCACACATCCAACAGC
This sequence comes from Echinochloa crus-galli, assembly GCA_900205405.1. Lineage (NCBI taxonomy): Eukaryota > Viridiplantae > Streptophyta > Magnoliopsida > Poales > Poaceae > Echinochloa > Echinochloa crus-galli. The sequence continues at coordinate 344,613 of OAMR01000347.1, forward strand.
AGGAACAGACTGAGATTCGAAATTCAAGGTAGCAGAAATTGAAGAAACATCCGAAATTCGTTAACCATGCACATCAACAACACCTTCATCCTTAACCAAGAACACTAAACCAGAAATTGTTGTTTTACCTTGGCTCATGTAGTCGCCCACCTCCGTTCCCTCACAGCGCCTAGCGTCCGCATCCTCAAGTCCTACCGCGAACTGCCAGCCAGGACCCAGGAGACAACCTTGAACCCACCAGGTGAATCCCGGCAGTCGGCGCTCCTAGGGGACGCGGCGGCCGGAACATGGCGACAACGGCGGCGACGATTCCTTGCGTCGGCGATTTGAATCTTGGAGCGCCTGCCGTGGACTCAGTGGGGGAAACGGAGCTGCGCAGGAAGAGGACCTACGCGGGGAAGGAGAGGTGCCGCCGTGGATGCCGCGCGCGGGAATGAGGCGATAGCGAGCCGACGCCGCTCGCGATAAAAGGCGAGCGGGGAGAGCCGGATAGCGAGGCCTGGGAAATAGTGTTGGATGCCTTTTTTTCAGTAGATTTTCTTTTTTAGCTAATGGATGAGATATACAATAACTGTTGGAGTTGCTCTAAAGATAACCGGAGAACAATTCTTATGACAAGGGATAGGTGGCGAGGCAGACTTGCTGCTGAAAATATCATAAGCTGCAGGAATTGGTCAAGACAAATGGAGAAGTGAAGATCAATTCACCTCTAAAAGGCTCGAACCATCCAACTATACGAGGAACTCCAGAAATAACCATTGCAGCTCCATACCAGTTAAACAAGGTTAATAATAGTTTGCAGCTCCTGGGTACAAAAACAAGCAAGAGCTTCCTGTAAAGCTGGTAACCCCAGGAGCTACCTCAACCAAAACCTTGGGAATCCATGTACTCATCATTAAATCAGGGCACATTCTTCTCTCCGAATCCATATGCTCTTCCTGCTGAATAATGGCACCACAGACACCTAAATGGTTTTCTGCCCATGTCTGCTCTTAAACTTGCTACCAACCTGGAATAAAACATGAAAGCTAAATTTTAACTCATCCTGCAGGGAAAAAAATCAAGTGAATGCAGCAGATAAGCCACACTGCTAGCCTCCTGGAGGGTCAGGAAAAAGACACATGGCAATGAATGATCTCGGTGCAGCAGTACCTCTCAATTCTCATGATAATCCTGGTGGTTTGCTTGGCCACATAGATACAGTGACTGCACATTATTTGACCTGATGCTGCAACCCCATTTCACCCAGTGCCGGTCAATAAGTTATTTCGTTGTTTGGGCCTACCGTAACATGTGGATGCTTAGTTCAAAAACTGCCATGAGACTCGATCAAAACATAAGAAATAATAGATACACAATGCTAGAATGTTGTAGTTTTCCAAACCTGTCACAAATCGACTTATCTAAACTGTCAAAACTATCACAGATTTCTTGCGCCAAGAGCAAAACAGAACCCAGTAGTTTATGTCATAAAGTGGCGTGGAGGGGTGCCAGGCAAAAAAAAACTTACCAGACATTCCAGCTTAGGTCAAGGCATTGTTGTTAGCCCTTCCAACAGGGCATGGAAGTCACCATCATATACCCCACTATCAGTAAGAATGGCTTCCTTGCTAGAGAAAATCGTCAAGGATCTACAAACCAGTTCAAGACACAATAACTTCAGTATGTCATTAGTTGAGCTCAAAACCATAGTAAACATGGAGCTAAAAGAAAACTGTGATTGGATCATTGGATACCCTGTGCTTTCTTGGCAAATAGCAATTAATATATAGTGTCAACATAAAAGTATCAGTGTAAGGAAGGGCAGCATCAGTGGCAACAGGAAGTAATATAAGCTTTAACTTTTGTTAAAAATCTATGTAAAACCTATGTACATACAATTTTTTTAGTGGAAACAATAAGAGAGGTGTGGTATTATATTATTATATGTAGAAAGAAAAAAAACTATACAAGTGAGGAGCCCAAAAGAAAGAAAGAACAGTGTACATGAAGATAGAATTCCAGAATGAAATACAAATTGACCACCCTAAACAGAGTATTATGTGACAACTAAATTACTTTATACAAATTAAATTGTGCAAAACTTTACCACATGGTATGACAACCAGAGGACAATATATTAACACAGACAAAAGCATAGTCAACAATGGCCAAAGGGCTAGAGTCAGAAAAAACTTAACCACACAGATACTTTCTACAGCTAGTTAGGTAATAAGATAGCTGTACTTTGTTTACTAAAAATATTTCAGGATTATAAGTCAAGAGAAAGGTCTAATATAGAGCTATATGCCCCATCTCCCAAACAAATAAGGCTTCTTTATACAAAAAATCTCCTCAGGTTTTCAATTCAGTTATGCTATTCCATATTTAACTCAAACATACACCAGATAGAAGGATAGAATAACAGAAGAGAGCACTGCAGTGGACGTACTTCTGAAAGTTGAGTAGCTCGTAGGTCACTGTAGCACAACAAATTGAGAAAAAAAGAAGTAAATAATCAGATAGAAAACTAGGATCAAAAGAACATATTTTAGCAGGATCATTATTGTTACCACTTCCTGATTAGCAGAAGAACCCATTGAAGAAACAAAAGCCAATAGGGAAGAATGTAGAAGAAAACGGCTGAGAGAGCCTGAGATGCCTGTGGGAGGTGACATTGGCAGTTTCCTCTATGCCCTGTCAATCCAACTGTAACCAGCATCCTTTGAAATTCTTCTGTCACGCATCATACTTCTAATCTCTGCTGATTTGGCCCAATCCCCTTGAGCTGCGAGCGTGCTTGACAGCTGCACATACAAACTGGAATGTGGTGACACTTCCATTTCAATCAGTTTCTTTGCCACCTTTTGCAGAAGAACCTCATTGCCCTGGGCTTTGCACCCTCCAATAATAGAAGTCCAACTTAGTGCATCAGCTTTGAAAGGCATGTTCTCTATGAACTCAACTGCTTCATCCAGTCGACCTGCACGGACCAACAGGTCAGTCACACATGCATAATGCTCAGCTGATGGACTCACGCCAAAATCTTCCTTCATCCGGTAAAACCATCTCAGTCCCTCTCCCACAAGCCCAGAATGGCAGCATGCAGAAAGGACACCAACAAATGTCCGTTCACTTGGTTTCACACCCCTGCTTTGCATCAACTTTAGAAGTTCTAGTGCCTCATGTCCATACCCATTAGAAGCATAGCCTATCAGCATTGAGTTCCACAAGACTTCATCTGGATTATCAATTCCATTGAAGATCTTGCATCCATTAGCCAAGTTGCCACATTTGCAGTACAGGTCAATGAGTGAGGAGGCTACAATATGGTCGGACTGCAGGCCAAGTGTGATAGCAAGACCAAAAATCTGCTCCCCAAAACTTATAGAGCAGATGCCGCTCGATGCACTCAGAACACTGGCTATAGCAACCTTGTCAAGCCGCAAACCAAGCCGATGCATATCACAGAACAGCTCCATTGCATCAAGAGCACGCCCATTTTGGCTGAACCCAACAATCATAGAATTCCATGAGATGACACTCTTGCTAGAGATCATATCAAAAACTCTTTTAGCCTCATCTGTTCGGCCACAGTTCGAGTATACAGTGATCATTGAGTTGAGCACAATGGTGTCATGATACCTGAGCTCACTGAAAGCTTGGCAGGCATCTGCCCAGAGGCTGCATTTTGAGTAGAAGTAAATGAGAGCGCTTGCTGCTATCAAGTCATTGACATCCCCACTCTTTAGAGCACACCCATGTGTCTGCTGCCCAGGCTTCAGCATGCCTAGAAAGCCACACGTATTCAGAACACTGGCATAAGTTGAAGAGTTAGGCAAAATGTCTGACCGCAACATCCTTACAAAAAGGACAAATGCACCATCTTCATGGTAAGCTGGCCTGCAGCCACTGATTAGAGAATTCCATAGAGCAATGCCGGGGTTCTTCACCTTGTCAAAAAGGCATAACGCCTCATGCAACTGTCCACAGGATGTGTAGCCATGGATCAGAGCAGACAGAGAGAATTCATCAACATGTTTTAATCCATCATGGACGCGGCGAGCAGAGTCCAAATCCCCACACTTGCAGTACATGTCAATCAATGTGCAACCCAGTACTGAATCGATTTCAATCTTGGCAACCACCATCCGGGCATGAGCTTGCCTCCCAAAATCATACTTCATCCGATCAGCACAAGCGCCAACAACTGTGGTAAGCACGAAGGGGTCATTCCAGGGCGAGGAGATCATCTCAACATTGCATTGCGAACCCATTCTCTTGACCAAAGAAAGTGCCTCATCCACCTGGCCACACCGGACATATTTATGCAAGACAGCGTTGCAAGCCACTGCGTCCTTGACGGGCATTTCCTCCAGCAGGGCGCGGGCCGTGTCAAGATCCCCAGCAGCGGTGAAGCCTGTAATCACCGTGTTCCACGAGAAGGTGTTCCTCTCAGGCATGGAACGGAACACACGGAGAGCCCCATGGTGGTCTCCGTACTTAAAGAGGGCGGTCATGAGGGTGTTGTAGGAGAAGCAGTTCTTCGTAGGCATTTCGTCGAACAAGCGGTGGGCGTCGCGGGAGTGGAGCGGAGAGCCGCGCGCGTACATGAGGAGGACGGAGTTGGTGGGCGGGAGGGACGACGGGACGTGGCCGGACTTGAGGAGGAGCTGGTGGAGCTGCCGGCCGGCGGCGGCGCTGCAGGAGCGGAGGAGCTGGATGCAGGATTGGACATCGACGGCGACGGCCATGACAGCAGCTCTGGTGTGGGAAAAACAGAAACGGCACGGGTGGCCAAGATTTCCGTGGCCTTCTCAGTTTCTTGCAACCTTCAAAGTGTTAAAATTCATAAGGGAAAATTGGATCAGTACCATTAAAAGATCATCACTTTAGTAAAAAAACCCACTGAAAGATTTAGCTATGAAAAAATAGCATCCAAAGATTGCTCTTATACAGATTTTTACCACTGCCGTTAACTCTACGTTAACATGCTATAAAACGATTGGACGGAACAAAGCAGAACACTTCAACATGCTAAAAAACGATCTGAAAGAAGCCTGCACTCCAACAAACATACAGAACATAGGAACAAATGTGAGGAATGATTCACAATAATTTCAGGTCCTCATTCCAACAGAATAAGTACCAGGTGGAAGAATATAGTGAGGGTCAGAGGAAATTATCCTTTTGGAACTTCGCCAGCATCCATTCCTACTCAAATCCCTGATCTCTTGTCTTCGCACTGTAAAATCCCAACAATCCCCAAAAACTAGGTTGAGACCATGATTTTGAGAGCACTGACAAGAACAGAAAACAAAGAAAAAAGGGATGGAGAGGAATGTGAGCACCATGAGGAATCCGAGGTGCCGCCGCCGCCTCCGGGGTATTCGCTGCTCCGCCTCTGGTATTGCGGGCCTGCTTGGTTGGATGCCAATTTGTGCCAAGCCAAAACCATGGCAAGCCAAAATTATGACCAGCCAAAATAAGGGCAGACCAAAATTAGGGCATGAAATTTAGATAGTCATTTGATTTAGGGTCTAATTGGTTTGAGTCCAATTTACCATGCCAAATTTTGGGCATGCCAAAATGTAGGCATGACAAAAAATTTTACTAAAATTTGAGCAAGAATTTAAGGTTGTCACTTGATTTTATATTAAAGTGTGATAGCCAAAAAAATTTGACCTTGAACCAAACAAGTGCCAAAGTTTTCAAACTTGCCCACACTTTGGCTTGGCAAGTTTTGGATCCAACCAAGCACTGCGTGCGTGCGTGCGTGCGGCCTTTGGCCTGTGTTGTGGCCGCGTGCGTCTGTGGTCCACGGTGCGTGCGGTGTTTGGAGTTGGAGTTGTGTGCGTGCGTGCGTGTATTTTTCTTTTTTCTCTTGCGATTTTTTTTGTCAATAGTTAACGCCGATCTAACGTTGGTGCTATAAATTAATAACGGAGTAGTCTTTGAATGCTATTTTCTGGTGATCTTTTAATGGTACTGACCCAATTTTCCCCAACCATGAGCATGGTACCTAGTACAATACAAATTCAGGCGCCTAAAATAAGCGATCGTTTCAATCGACAGCAACCAACGAACAGTGGCGGGTAGGGCAATGGTAAGGTAGGGCGGGGGCTGGCAGCCCTACCTAAGAGCATCTCCAATAGACTCTCCATTTGCTTCTCTTTAGCTAAAAATGGAGAACAGACTAAAAAAACTCATTCCAACAGCGAAGCTATCCGGCTCGCTGTCTTTAGCGGCTAGCTATCCACGGTCCTCCGCTCGGTATTTTTCGCTAGCGTCGTGCGCTCGCTATCTTCTCCTCGCCGCGAATCCCGCGTCTGCGCCTCCCCTCTCCACACGGACCCCAGCCTCCTCCCCACGCGAGGACCTCCGCAAGCTCGGCGCCTCGCTGCACTGGACCTACGACGCGGCCAAGAGCTCCCTCTCCGTGGCGTTCGTGGCGGTGCCGGCGGCTCCTGGCGGGTAGGTGGTGGGGGAGGGGGGCTCAACCCTACCGGCAGCAGCGGCGCCAAGATCGGGGTGGCCGGGAAGCTACAACAACGCAAGGGACGAAGGCCGTTCACCAGGTGTGGCAGGTTGGGTCCTTCGTCACCAGCAGCGCCCCCGACAAGCATACCATCGGGGCCGACAACCTCGCGCCAAGGGTAAGCTCGTGCTCGCCGGCAGTGAGCGGGGCCCACGGTCTTCCCTGCCCCGCCCCGGTGGCTGGCGGCCCGGCCGCGTCCTGCAGCGACAACGGCGTGGCGTCGAACATAGTGCCGTCCAGCGGGAAGACCCCGAACACGGGCGGGATTGCTCGACATCGGCGGCAGCGCTGGAGCTGGCGGCGGGGGGAGCTCGCCGGCGGCGGCAGTGCTGGAGAGGGTGGCGGAGGGAGCTCGCCGGCAGCGGCGACGCTGGAGCGGAGGGCGAGGGAGCTCGCCGGCGGCGGCGATGCTGGAGAGGGCGGCGGGGGGAGCTCATCGTCAGCGGAGCGGCGTGAGGCAGGGGCAACGGCGATCGGCGATGAGACGAGAGGTGGGGAGAAGAAGGAAGTGTATGACACGTGATCTGCTGATATTTAGTATATAGAGAGTCCAGTTTCTAGAGAGTGTTGATTTACGCCTCTTTTGAGAAGCCACCAGGTGCTCCGCCGACGCGCGAGGGAAGAGGCACATGCGGCGCTGCCTGCGATTTTGCGACCTCCGTCGTTAGGAACAATGGTATAATTGGGCCGACCTAGCACACAACAGAAGAGAGAGAGCCCAGGAGAAGGAAAACGAGCCCTTCTGGCCACCGGTCCAAATTCCACTGAGCCCAGGAGTAGATGATGTGCTCTTGCTAAAAAAAAAAGATTAGATGAAGTTGTCCTTTTATGTCCAAACAGAGTGAATGCAGAAATTTTATAAATGGAGCACTCGACTAACTTGATGTACCACGTGATTTAAAATACCACTACCAACGAGTGAGTTTCCATTGTTGCACCATGGAATTCAGTACATAAGTGTGATAGTCCAAGTATGACATCTAGCCATCTAGAATAATTTTGGTAAGATAATATTAATTTCGCAAAATTAGTTCAATCATGGTGTGTGTTTTTTCGAAAGACTAGGACATCGTAGAGGCTTACACACGCATGTATATTTATCCCTTTGATATACACACCCTACAATCATCTCTAGAGACAAAATTACAATAGGCGTACTTCTGCCAACTTGCACGTCGTCTACTAGTGTAAAATGACGCCGGTTAAATTTTGAAATAAATCTAAAAAGATATAAACATCCATACTGAGTCGACGAGTCGAATCTAGATGTACAAGTTCAAAATGAACCTAATCAATAGATCTATGATCAGTTTGGCTTCACAACTTATGATGACTTGGCTATGCTGTTTTTATCCATGATACAACCAGTTATGTGCACACCATAACAAATTTTCAGTATAAATGCATGAATCTGGCCTGCCTGCCCATTCATGAAGGAGATGGTGAAACTTAGGGGCTGTTTGAATTTATGGGCAAATGACAAATGGTATCTCTTTTGCTATTTTTTTTTACCATTTGCCTCCAAACATCCCATGGTGGCAAAAGGGTAAATAAAAAATGAGATGGCAAAATTGGACAAAAAGATAAAAGTTTTACCATTGGATAGGAGAGAGAATGGGGTTTAAATGGGTTTTTACCAAAAGTTTTAATTTGCCATTAGATCCAAACACACCTAATGGCAAAACTTTTACCATATTTTCTTAAGGCCAAAATTTTTGCTTTTGCCATGTGGATCCAAACAGCCCCTTATCCAGACGTCGTTTCTTTTTTATGACAAAGATGTGTTGCCACTCTATAGACTACAGAATTTATGACGGGTCTCGGCTCGGATCTTTCAAAAAAATACAGACTACAGAATTGGATCCACATCCTCAACCGATTCTTTGGTTAGCTCTCACCTTTTCTTTTTTTGCAGGCGTTAGACGAATGTACTTTGAAAAAACTTTCTTTAAATTTACATGAATTTACAAGAAGTGAAGGGAAGCTGGGAAGGAAATTAAGGGATCGAGCACTTTGGTGTTGTTGACGCAAAATATGCAGTTCGCGCCAAGCACACAGCAAGCCGAATCAGCTGGCTTCACACGTGGCCCTGGCTTTCGAATTCCGGAGGCGTGCCACTTGGAGTGTAGATCCATTGAACCTATTTCACATGTATGGAAATATTATGCAACACCATCATCCATGTACCATATAGTTTTCAAGATGTGAACCTAAGATACAGAAATATAAATGTAGAGACCATATTTTGATGAAATGAACAAAAGTAACAAATTGAATCACTGTCACATGCAGGCCTTGGGAAAGAAAATCCTCCAAACTCATTTGTATATAGACACTAAATTGCAGCAGGTTTTGAATAACTAATCCATAACACTAACTTTTGCAAGAATTTTTCAGTCTATCGAAGACTCAGAATGTATTCCACGTTTGAGCACCAGGAAATTGATGTTTCAAAATATAGACTATGGACTTGATTTGTTCCTAGTCTATGTAGTGACCATCTCCATCGTCCCAGGGTTTTTAGCTGAAGATACTGGATCACACAGCACGGGCTCTTGGTACTATAACTGTACTACCTGAATTTATCTAGTTCACCGTATATTGATATGCCATTTCAAATTTGTAACATTTAGGAAACTGCAACATGGCTATGCAGGTATGCCATTCTCATGATCGCGTGCAGTAATGCATGGAATCTAATCGCAACATACATACCCCTGATCAAACAAATTAAGCTGACGTCTCGGAAGGGGTTGCTAATTGCAGCCATTTCACGGTTCCTTCTCATTCCTGCATTCTACTATACTGCGAAGTATGGAAATCAGGGCTGGATATCCTGTTAACGTCATTTCTTGGATTAAGAAGTGGATATCATATCTTACCGTGTATGTTCTCACTGAGGCACCAAAAGGGTACAAGGTTAATTTTCTGAATGCTTTATACTAGCATGTTTTTTGTTTTTCCATTTCCCCTTTTTATTTTGAATTTCCTGAAGTCACATATATGTGATTATCCTTTCAGGGACCAGAACAAAATGCTTTGGGCAACTTGCTTGTGCTTTCCCTTTTGGGAGGAATTTTCTTTGGAGCCGTTCTGGATTGGCTATGGCTCATAGGTAAAGGGTGGTGATTGAAAGAAATCTGCAATATGTTCTTGCTGTTATTCCCCGTTTTAATTGCAGCGAGCAATTGAACCATCATCTGTTGAGGTTTTCACAACCAATGAGCGACAATAGTTAGGGTTTCAAGAGTTCAGACCCTTCATTAAATATTGGGAACTGTCAACTATGTGACAAATCAGAAGCATCTTTAACATTGAGAACGGCTTGAAGGTGATCATACGAACAGGATTGTGTGTGTGTGTGTGTGTGTGTGTGTGTGTGTGTGTGTGTGTGTGTGTGTGTGTGTGTGTGTGTGTGTGTGTGTGTGTGTGTGTGTGTGTGTGTGTGTGTGTGTGTGTGTGTGTGTGTGTGTGTGTGTGTGTGTGTCAACAGCGGAAGGTACGGTAAGCTTAGCTCCTCTATATATGCTGTACATAAGACATATGTCTATGTACCACGGTCTCTCTCACACGTGACCTTTTCTACCATTGCACCGCTTCATGACTTATGTCTGGATGACTTATGATTCCTATCATATTATATTAAACCGAGTATAAATTGTTTATTTGAGGCCCTAAACGATTTCAAAAAAAAAACAATTGTCAACTACAAAGTTTCATAACTTTTTGTAATCTACAAATCTTATTTTGGTAGTTTCTCCATCCGAGGTCGTTTATAAAATCTAAATCTCAAATTTGAGAACATTCAAACTTACTTTTTGTTAACCAGATGATTTCAAATGAAAAAGTTGTCAACTGTAAAGTTTCATAACTTATTATGATCTACATCTTTTATTGTGACCGTTTCTTCATCCGAGATCATTTGAAAAAAACTCAAAATTCAAATTTAAAATTATAAACCATCATAAAGGGTTTGTAAGAAAAACCCTTTGTGATATACCAGCATTCCAAAAGGTTTTTACCAAAACCGTTTATGATGTGGGGCATCATAAAGGATTTGTATTGCACCAAAAACTGTTTGTGAATGATGTACCATCACAAAGGGTTTGTAATACAAACCGTTTGTGATGCCCCACATCACAAACGATTTTGATAATGTAATACAAACCGTTTGTGATCCCCACATCACAAACGGTTTTGATAAAACACTTTGTGATGTCCCACGTTACAAACGATTTTCTAAAACCCTTTGTAATCAGTCATTTGTGATGATGATATCTATAGTAGTGTGCGGCCGTTGAACACTGAACAATGATCGATCGGTGGATCTTCGAACCACACGCCATCAGCTACGACGAAGTACAGGTACAGCAGCGGTTTTGGATCCCCCAACAGATCGGATGGTGCCAGGCCTTCGCCCTTGCGAGTTGTTGCATGTTCACGTAGTACCACCGAGTCAACAGATCCAGCCAGCTTGCGCAAGGGTCTTATCACATCACAGCCGGAGCCAGTTTGGCCGCGACCGCGACAACGTCGTCTTCGGCGACGAACAGCATTGAGCGCGATATCTGAGCTAATCCGACGCAATTAACTAGGAGAATATATAAGCACGTGTCCTTACTCGATCCTAGCTTAATTGCAACTGAAAAGTGAGCGTTAACAATGAATGCAGTGCACTCATTGGTGAACCTTTGAGATCGTAGTCAAGTCCAGCCTCCCAGCAAGAGGGCCCTAATCATTGTCATGATCGAGGCTGATAGTGTACGTACGTGATATGTAGCTTCTTGCCGAAGCGACTTGCATTGAATCTCAACTAACAACGAACAGCTCGACCATTCATATATGCATGCATCATCGAATGTATAGGGAATGTGATCGATCCTCACCTCTTCCGATCCTCTTGCCTCTTGGTGGGCTGCTGGTGCATGTGCACTTGCTGGGTGTATTTATTGAGATGCATGACTTATATGCAACTATATAACATTTAACATTTGTGGAGGCTAACACTCAACCCCTCCTTACCCAGCAAAACCCTTCTTTAATTTTTTTTCGTGCGATGGAAGATTTTCCATATGTGAGCGATAGCACACTATAGCAGGCAGCGCATGACTCCTGCATGCAAGAAGACGGCAATGACAGCTACTCCTCCGCCATGTTCTATGCATCATGTCTTATTTTAGTTTGCCCGATCCTTGACATCTGCTGTCACCTTTAATTTCTTACGCCACAACTAGTCACTAGTGCCATAAGTGTATTTAGAGAGATGATACATCTGTGTTACCTTGTCCATATGTGAACTGATGGAGCTAGCACTTTAATTCGTCCTATTTGGTTGACTGCAACACGCATGTTGTGTTTTAAGGACCTCATCTGGTTGCCGACACGCTTTAGCTACTGGTCCTAGTGCCTTAGTAGAAGGTATATATGTACCAATCACCCGGCAAGGTCGGCGGCGTAGTAGGCATATAGTATCATAGAGATTCCCTTGGCAATGTTTAGATGGGATAGAGATTATACAAATTTGGATTATGTATATACATGTTCTAGAAGGTTGGATTGCAATGATCTATATATGGTCTCTTTGGGTCCCTAGATTATTATAGGTAGTGGATATTAATTAATAAACCAGTGTTAGCTATAGGGGGAGCCACTTTATGGGATGATTATAGGAATCTAGGGTTGTTGTTAGATTATATTTTTATTATCTATACCATAATCCAGATTATTTATTTGGCCGGATCAGTTGCAAATTTTTTAGGTGATCTTCATAATCTTATAGCTGATCCCAATACCCCTGCATATCGGGGGTGAAAACATTTTGGTGCGCATGTAGTGCGGTTAGCCCAATTCATGATATATGCACCCCAGAGACAGGAAAATATCAGATAAATACACACTAAAAATTGGAAAATATAATGATTCTGTGAGAGTGGTAGACTTAGAATTTATTTTAGAAGTTCAAAATATTTATGAATAAGAATAAACCATTTCCGGTGCACATGACTACGCATCTGACATATATACATGAAGTAGTTGTTGATTGTAGTATTGTACTCGCAAGGTCTTTAATACAGAGAGTAGTCCACCCAAACACAAGGTAATTTTGGGGTTTCTTTTTTTTCCAGGAAAGGACGAAGCCAGCCTTATATATAAAGCATCCTCAAAGGATACTGGGATTACCAGTTTACAATAAAGCACACACCGCTCGAAGAGCAGCATCCAACAAACCCGTAACGGGACTCTCTAGGCCGCGCGCCAGAGATAGCAAGCACTACTCGCGACGAACAAACTAAAGGGCCATGAGACCATTACAGAATGACTGGACCCGACCTTCTGCGGAGCCAACGACTCCATCAGCAACGGCTACAAGAAGACTCCAAACAACGCCTTCAGGAAGGCAAAGGCGCAACGGCGCCCGCGTTTGGTTTTCACCACGGAGCTTCCACGAACCGCCGTCGAACGAGACCCTGCAGACAACGCCCTCAAGAGGGAAGAGCAACCGCCGTTGCCCGACCCGGTAGGGTCAAAGCTTACGCTTGAGGACCACCGCCCAACGAGCCGAGAGCACCTGTACTGAACCCACGCACTTCCATCCACCGCTCGCCATCACCGCCGCCGAAGCTCACCGCTAGGTTCCATATACACCCGTTTGCAACACCCGACACCTCGGGAAGGTTTGGGACCCTCAATTGGTCCCAAAACTCCTGTCGACCCCTCTTGGGACGACATCGTGCTTCACAAGGTGGGATAGAAAGCATGAACCGAGAGGCGGGGACTTGACGTGGCTACGAGAGCAGCTTTGTCGGCGACGTGAACACAGAGGTGGTGCCATTGGCCAAGATGAAGCCGAAGGAGGGAGCCAGGACGGGGGCTACACCTCCCAGACGCCGCCACCGTCAGAGAAACGTCAGCACACCGCCCGACCCCGACCGGAGCCTCGAGCCACGGAGAAGGCACCGGCCGCGTCGCGCGCGCCGGGCCACGCGCCCCAGCAGCGACGAGAGCTAGTCCCGCGCGCCCAAGGAACCGGACCCAGGCCCGGCAGCAGCCCTGGCCCACGCCGCCGACGACCCGTCCGCCAGGCGAGCAGGCCCCGCCGCCGACCGGCCGAAGAGGAGCAACAGCCCTGTCTCTCCAAGGACGCGGGCACGAGCTGCCGTCCCCTACTTTCTTAGTGGGTGCTGGGAGTGTGTTTTTTTAGCTATTGCTCCTACTTTTTGAGTTGGAGTTTGATAAGCTTTGCTGGAGTTCTCTTAGGCCAACTAACCGAGATCTCAAATTGAGCTCTCGTATCCCACATGAGGACTCGTATGAGCCCTCTATTTCTTTAGGCACTTCACCGAACTCTCCTATAATCTCCTACATTCATTCATCTACTTTTTATAGATACATAAAAAATGATATATTTGTAACCATAATGTTTGAGGATCCCCCCCCCCACCCCCGCCGCTCCCGCGCGGGCGCTCGGGCGGCCCAGCGCGCGCCGCCGCACCCCCTCTCCCAACCTCCTCCGCCGCGCGCCGCCAGAGCACACGCCGGAAGCCGCGCGCGTGCGAGGACGGTGGCGGCAGGGCTCTCGCTCCTCTCCTCCATCTCCGGTGGGCGCGGCCGCGCGGGGACGAGCGCCGGCGACCGGAGCGGCGGCGACGCCGGATCCGCCACCCCACGCCGGATCCGGCGACCTCGTGCCCGGATCTGGGTGCGGGGCGAGCTGCTCGGGCGGTCGCCGGAGTTCGGCCCGGCGCGCAGCTCGGCGGCGGCTCGGCCACGGGCGGCTCTCTTCCGATCTGGAAGGGCAATTTTGTGGTTTCTTTTCTCCAAGGGCTGTGTGCTTTCCTTATTGGTGTAAGGCTAGAGTCTTAGTGTCTTACGTACGTGCTCCTATTATTCAAAGAATATTTTCTACAAAAAATATTTTCTCGGATTCAATCTGTGTATATTAATCAATGTTCTCTTATTTATTACGTCACCAGCTGGCCTGGACAGTGCGACATTGTATTTTCACCAATGTACATAAGTTCGATTCATTTCTGAAGAATAACAGAACTAATGTCATGAACAAATCTAACTGATTCTCTCTATGGTTTTCAACAGCAAGGGGCGGCATCATATCTGGTGTCATATGCATTATAGGGGCTGAATGTTTCTATGCATCCTAGCTTTCTTGCCTATAAATATGTGCTCTGGCGTTGCACTGCACCGCGCAGCTGGCTACTCGATCCCAAACCAGAATTGGGAGGTTAGCTAGTGACAGTGTGACACCACTTTTACTGCGACATGGCTCCGGCAGCTGCTTCTCGCAAGCACCGGGGCTCGCCGCCGCTGGTCTTGATCCTTGCGCTGATGGCGGCCGCCGCCACAGTGGCCGGCGCGCAGCTCTCGTCGGAGGACTACTACGACGGCTCCTGCCCCGCCGTCCTCCTCACCGTCAGGTCCGCCGTGGCGACGGCGGTGCTGCTCGACCGCCGCATGGGGGCCTCCCTCCTCCGGCTCCATTTCCACGACTGCTTCGTGCAGGCAAGCCCTCATCTCCAATTCTCCATTGATCATCTAGCTCCTCCGTCCCTAGATGAATAATCTAGTATGGAGTACATTTCTAATTGAGACGCGTCCCTCCATGGATGATCTACGTGTACGGCGGCAGGGTTGCGACGCGTCGGTGCTGCTGGACGACACGGCGGGCTTCACCGGCGAGAAGGGGGCGGGGCCGAACGCGGGGTCGCTGCGTGGCTTCGACGTCATCGACAACATCAAGACGCTGCTGGAGTTGCTGTGCCCGCAGACCGTCTCCTGCGCCGACATCCTCGCCCTCGCTGCCCGCGACGCCGTGGAACAAGTAAGACCGCCGCCGTTACCGCGCTAGACGCCTAGACCTCTCTCTCTCGTCGATCTCTACATACTGCTACTACTACGCTACACCATCTAGTGATTGGCAGTCGTGCTTAGTAAATTTCTTTCCTTTCTTTAACTTCTATTTGATCGACAAACTTTCTTTCTATTACTTGCACATGATGAGTGAGAAAATATGAGCATGAATCTGTCACCGGCTAGCCTATAATGGAAACTGAACAGACAGTGATGCCTCGCTGGTAGGTGTGAAATTGAAGTTTAGCGGCAGTTTTAATTTCTCTACTTATGAAAAGTAAATTAAATGAAATGTCAGTCAAAGAGAAAAAGAAAGAAGCTGATTTATTAATGTCGTGCTGGTGTGCAGCTGGGAGGCCCATCCTGGACAGTTCCCCTGGGCAGGAGGGACTCAACCACGGCGAGCGCGTCCCTGGCCAACAGTGACCTCCCTGGACCCACCTCCAACCTCAACGGCCTCCTCAACGCTTTCTCCAACAAGGGACTCAGCAGCACCGACATGGTCGCTCTGTCAGGTACATGCATTCATGATTCGTCGTCGTCGACACACATTACGTACAGTCGAAGATTAGATTACAATCCGATCGATCGATCTCTATCCTTTTTCTGCATCATCATGCAACGCATGTGTATATATATAGATGCGCAGCAGGGAGGTCAAGATGGCGGATGGCACGTCACATCTTAGATCTTGCTCACACGTACTGAATTCGGCATGGAAAGCAGAACATCATCGATCTACACAGCTGCTAGAACTAGATAGAGCACATGGCCTGTCCCAGTAAAAAAGAACCCAAGTGAATAGGCAATTGAAATCGACATGGCAGCAAACTAGATAGATCTTGCACGCTCATTCCGGGCAGTGCGACCCAAACGAGCACTCTTTTCACAGTAAGGAGCGAGAAAGATATAGTATACTCTACTTGATATCATCATGATCTTAGCAACATACAGCTACATACGTGCACAATCATTCCAGTACGTGTTTAGTGTGTTTCGATCTGTTTTCTTTCCTCGGTAGCCCTTGTCTCTTCTTCTTTTCGACTCCATATGAGTCCGCACATCATATATCATACATGTAGCGTACATCGTACCAACGAAAAATATGATACAGTAGTAGTCAGTACGCACTAGCTCCATCATCGATCCCCATGCATGATGCAGCATTGTTCGTCTGCATGCGGCGATCAATTCAACATGGCGATCGATGACGCACTGTACGTGGTCTTTGTTCCACGTACGCACTCACCACCTTTTTTGCTCGCAACCTGACCTGACAACATTTGGACGAGCCTGCGTCACCCACCTACAGCCTAGCTCCTAGCCACGTACGTGCACGATCATCTTCCATGCATCACGCGACCGCGCAACTACCAGCTGCACGCTCTGCTTCCACACCATGCAATCATTCATATGCATACATGCACGCGGCAGCTAGCATTCTAGCGAGCAAGAGGTTTAATTTCTCCATGATGATTATTGCCTCGATCGCATTGCACTCAGTGCATATATATACAATATAATGCAGGAGCCCACACCGTGGGCCGGGCGCAGTGCAAGAACTTCCGGGCCCATATCTACAACGACACCGACATCGACGCCTCCTTCGCGGCGTCGCTGCGGGGGAGCTGCCCGGCGCAGGCCGGCGACGGCGCGCTCGAGCCGCTGGACGGGACGTCGCCGGACGACTTCGACAACGCCTACTACGGGAACCTGCTCTCCCAGCGCGGCCTGCTGCACTCCGACCAGGCGCTCTTCGACGGCGGCGCGGCGGACGGCCTCGTCAGGGCCTACGCCGCCGACGCCAGCCGGTGGGGGAGCGACTTCGCGGCGGCGATGGTGAAGATGGCCAGCATCGGCCCGCTCACCGGCACGAACGGCGAGATCAGGGTCAACTGCCGGAGAGTGAATTGATTGATTAAGCTAGCGCATTTATTATATATATTGCTCGTGGGGGCGTGGAATGGTAGCGTGTACATTCTGCAAAGAGCAAAGGATTGAAGTGGAGTAGTGTACGCTCGTGTTCATGTATACCGGCCAATATTGTTTATTTATTAATTGTAATATACGTATATGCTACACATTTGCCACACTCTGCTCAATCATCATCATTGAGAAATGAGAACTCGCGAGCGGGTGACCTGGCCACCGAATAAGCAGCTGCTGCGACCTGAGAAGCCACAAGCTAGATTTGACTATTATTTGAGTGGAACTTTCAATCAAGGTAAACCCGACTATTATTGGTTAAATCTTTCATCAGATCTCCAACCATACAGGCCACATTCACACACAAATCAGTCCGTAATAAATTAGATCACGGATCGATCAAGTCACACATGCTCATCTCAGACACGATACGACTTAAAAAATGAACTGATAATAATACATCTCCACTGCAGTGGGTAATTGAGAGAAAGCCGCAGAACCAACAATAAAAACAGCACTCATGAATCAGAATGGAATGAGGGCATTCAACAAACGCTGAAACACTGGAGCACAAATCAGAGCACAAATCTCGAGGAGTATCGAATGAACTGAAAAAAATAATTATTTGGTCTTTCACTACTATTTATTTTTCTCCGCCTGCTGAGCAGAGTGTTCATAAAAGAACCCCAAAATACCGTAAGTCCATTAGGACAGCGACACGGTCACCAAAGCACAACTTTGACTTCACTTTTCTATAAAAATATTTCTTAAAAAGTTATATGTATATTTTTATGAAAGTAATTTTCAAGACCAATCTATTTATATGATTTTCACATTTCCAAACTCAACGATTTAAATATTATTCATGATTTATATTCCTGGGCCCAATTACAGTATCTCCATTTCGATCAGGCAGCAACTGACACTATGCATGAAGGGAGCCAACCATGACCGTAACAGCTTCTCCTCGGATTCGGACTCTCTGAGCTTCCTCATCCCATTGCAGATACAGTGTTCCACTCCTTGGGGAAGCCTGACAAGTGACAACACACAGACAAGATGTGTACTGTACATATTATGATAGGTTCCAACCTGAAGGGCGATATTAATGGATCAACAGTTTTTCCTTAATACCATGAAGGCTGTCATGTTTTGTTTCCCCAGCTTCTTGCCCCAGTAAGGAGCCAATGAACAGTGTACGCTAGCACATACTGGATCCTGACCAAGAAAAATTGAGGAAACAGGAAATCAAAAAAAAAAAGAAACTTT
This sequence comes from Echinochloa crus-galli, assembly GCA_900205405.1. Taxonomy (NCBI): domain Eukaryota; kingdom Viridiplantae; phylum Streptophyta; class Magnoliopsida; order Poales; family Poaceae; genus Echinochloa; species Echinochloa crus-galli. The sequence goes on from OAMR01000347.1 coordinate 363,190, forward strand.
ACATTTTATCAGTTGCAGTTACATAACATCGAAAGCGGACAGGGTTCTCGATTGTTGTAGCTTGTCATGAAACATTTAACTCTCAGTATGATAAAGTTCTGAAGGGATCAGTTGACTAGAACCTGTGGATGCGGGATTCCTAATTCAAACATTCATTTTGACAAGAGGTGAAAGATTTGTCAAACTAAGATACTACATCCCTGAATAACGACAATTCGAGAAAAAAATAACAATATTAGCATGATGGAACACATGTTTATACTGCATTATTACCTCATTTATTCCATATTTTGGGCAAAAGAAACGGGTGACAAAATCATAACTAGATCCTTCATGAGCTGAGCCTGTAATGGCAACACCTCTTCCAGTCCACTGGACTAGCTCAGCAATGTTAGGACAAACATTATCGACTTCATCGCATGAACTAACTTCCACCTAAAAAGGAGAAATTTAGTTTTTCATTATAAATAGTATCACAGTATTTTATCAAAAGGGAAGGTTAAAAAAGAAACCAAATATTAGAAAGAAATAAAGAAACTTAACTATGATAGCTTGGAATCAAAACAAGAGTTTCTATTATGAAGTAATGGAGATTGAATTAGTGAAGGATGAAAGGAATTACAATGAGGTCAGAAAAGGCAGAGGCAGTTTGCAGCTCATTAATGACCGAAGCACCATTTAAAGTCTCAGGAATTGGTAACATCTCTGCAGAATTGCATTTTGCCATCGGAATAACAGGAAAATCCAATTCAATCATGAACTTTGAGCAGGTATGTTCTGCAGAAAGACTTGCATCTTTTGATCCAACGACTTTCTTAGCTGTTAGACGTCCAGATTTTGCCACAAACTCTATAGCATCACCCTCCACAAGACCAGATGCTATCAAGTAGTGTGCAGCAGCTAATGTTCCATGCCCACAAAGTTCACTCTGAATAATTAAGTACAGTAAGATTTCTGCGAAATTGTGCAGACAAAGATTAAATTTATAAAAAGAGGCTCTCCTTGTATGGAAGTATTAGAAGCTAATTCCATTTTATGTATATATTTCTGGAGTAAAAGGGATTGCAGTCTTATTATGTTAGACTCACATGCTGTTGTCTGAAGGGGATAAAGGACCAGAGAGAAAAACTCTTCAGAACCTACTATGAAGACTAGAGAGGAATATCAAAAGTTGCAAGAGTACTACTCTGATTTTTTTTTTGCAGGGGTACTTATTTAACACTTAAACTGCATAACATGTCTCATCACACATACTAACAATTTTTTTGTAAAAAAACAATTAGCAAAGAAACTATGAACAGCTTGTATAACCTCCTACGAAGGCAAACAAAAGCACATCTTGTATAACCTCTAATAAAGGCAAACGTACGCACATCTTGTATAAGCTTGTATAAAAGCTTCCCATAGTGCTGAAAACTGAAATTATTGGACAGTTAGCAGCATCTAATCACACAACATAAGAAAGGCATAACCCTACTCTAAAATACATTCTAATTTGCCAGTCCTACTAAGTGGTGTCAGAGGCTGAGCTCTGTGCATCTATGCGAACGCCTGCCGTATCGCTTCTCTGTTTCGTGAGGCAGCTCATGTTGATTCCATTTTTTTTGAATGGCAATGTTGATTCCAGTTCACCCAGTCACCCCTAAAACCAGTAGGTTCTGAAACAAGGAAGCGGAAGGTTTGTGACTGAAGCTATCACCTCACGAGCCGGAGTGAACCAGCGGATACGGAACTGGGCAGTCCCAGCCGCAGTATCACCCTCTGCAGCACCGGCGCCGGCACCGGAGCAACCGGAACGCGCCAAGAACGCGGTGATGGGGGTGTTGAACTCTGCCGCGACGGCCTGCATCCACCGCTCGTCCAGAGGCTCTCCTCCGCCGCCGGCGCCATCATCCTCCAGGAGGCAGACGGCCGCGGAGTTGCCCTTGAACGGCTCATCCGTGAACGCATCGACCTGCACGGATCAAAATGTTGAAGAAATAGAACGAACTGCTGATTGGTGATAGCGAACCTTGCGACCGTGGCAAGAAGCAAGGTTGAGGTTGACTGACTGACCACAGCGTATCTGAAGGCTCTCTTCGGCATCTCGTCGAGCACCTGGAGCGCGGATGCGGAGGCGCGCTGAGTGGGAGCTAAAGAAGTGAGGCGGCTAACTAAACCGTGGATTTGTTGGATATTAGTATTCGATATCTTGGTCAGTAGCAGTGCTTTTGATCCTTTGACTATGGCTTACCCCTGCTTCATTGAACTTTCGACGAAACTACGTGCCAACAACCTCTCCAAGTACCTACGAGTGGGTAAGAAGTGGCCCGCGTAAACAACGCGAACAGCTAGTTTTTTTATATTAACAGCTTGGTGTTTTTACTCTATAATATATTTATCTTAATTTTATTTTTACTGCTGTTGTTTTTAGGCTAGTCCCAGTGGAGGATTTTATTTTTGTGTTTCCAAGAATGCCACATCAGTAAGGAGACAATAAATTTACAGGTGAAATGGTTCATACAGTGCAAAGTTTCATTTTGATGTTTCCTAGACGATGTATGCAAGACACAGACTTGTTGGAAACCGTGTATACAGAGTTTCATCTAGATGAAACCCATTTCATCTCTCTCTTCATTAACTCATTGCCACATTATCCAAAATGCTGAGTTAGCACCCTATTTAATATGCATAAAACCTCATAGAATCTTGCACTGGGACTGGCTTTATGGCCCAAACTCTTTTTTATCATTAAGCCATGTGGCACGGAATAAAATATGGCACGGAATAAAATTTAACTGTATATACATTTAGAAAGTAAACAATATAGATAGATAGTTTTTCTATGCTACCAACTTGGTATTTTTTACATGATATGTTTTCTTACGTATATACAACATAGTTTTTAAAATTTATTAATAATAACTTTTTATTTTCTTTTAGTATAAATAAAACACACGCAAACAATCCTAACTACTACACATACCCCTATTTTTACCTCACCTTTTTCTTCTCAAGTTTCTGTTCCTTTTCTTTTGGTTTCCTGCTTCCCCACATAATGGTGAAATTGAGCCAAATAATAGTGTAAGGTAAAATGTCTCTTTCTCTCACTATAGAATCAATCTTAACCGTGAATTTAATACAAATTTCATATAATTCTGGATGATGCTTGATATTCTTCTGAAATTGACTTCGGCTTGTTTGTGTCTCCCCAACATTCACCATTTTTCTTTTTGAAAGAAACACACAATAAATATGCTCCCTACGTATGGATAAGCAGACAACACATCCTTACAATTTAGAGAAGAAAAATTAATGTTGTCATTGAGTGCTACTCGACGGGCAAGAATTGTCAATTACGGGACATATTTGTTCCTTAAGTTTACTAAATGTAATTGCCCTCTGTTCCTCTTTTTTTATTAGATAACAACTCCATCAGCTATCAAAGCTCCTCTCTTTCATTTTTATCTTCTCTAATTCCTCTTTCTTGAATCCAAAATACGCACAATATAATTGTACTTAGAGTCAATGCCTCGGCAGCGGGAATAATTTTTAGTTTTTGTGCCTTATTTGATAACGTGATGCCGCTGCAAATTAGATTATTTGATGCCACATCCGTGTTCATGCTATGTTATCTAGTTTTTTAGTTTTTTGTTATTATGATATGGATTGGTCGTTGATTCTAGATATTGACTATTTAATAATTTAACCCTCACATCATTATAAAATCCAGCAACGCTATATATTTTTCTTTTTTGTTAAGTAATTTCTAACAAATATGGTGTCGTATTTTATGTAAATTTTAACAAAGATATACTAAAATAATTTTATCTAATTAAAATGTAAGGATCGATATAGCGATACGTCATAATTTTAGCGAACCTTTTTATTAATTATATAAATCGGACCATCGTCCTTTAATAAGTTGTAAATTTTTACGACATTTTATCTATTTGCAATACCTCGTCGACTCTCGCCGTCCCATGGCACCACACCCATCCTTCATTTTCTTGCATCGCTTGCAACCCCTCGTCGTTCCCGAGCATGGCGTCTATTGAGGATGCCTCATTTATCGTTCTCCTCATCAGATGTGGGATCTGCGGCGTCTATAGTTCCTGCGCGCCTTCGCTCACAATGTCCCTTTCACTAATAGCAACACAGTGGCATTAATCAACCCGTAGTACCTCGTCTTGTCTCACCGTCCCGCACCGGCACACACACCCACTTCGTCTTCTCACGTCGCTCGTAATATCTCGTCTCCTTTTATCGTCCTGCGCCACCATACGCACCTTCTCATCTTCTCACTTCATCCCCGTCATTGATTTGCTGTCATTTTAAATTCGCGATACCTCTTCTACTCTCGCTGTCCCGTGGCACCATACCCACCCTTCGTTTTCTCGCATTGATTAACATGGTAATTTTTTAGTCCTTTCGACGAATGTGGTGACTCATTTTAACACTATTGTATAGAAACTCGGCTCCATCTTTGGCGATAGCCAGACTTTCTTTTTGGGCTTCTTCTCTCTCTAACTTGACCCCATGTTCTCTCCACGCCCGGCTTCCTTCCCTAACCCTGAAAATAGATATGGCTATTTCTCCTCTCCATTGCTGTTGACTATCTAGCTATTGGCGAGCTTTCTTTCTTTGATGATGGTGAGGTCATAGATTTTTTACCGAGTGGATCACAATGGATCGGATATTCATTGTATCACAATCATCAAACTTGATGTTTCCTCCAAGAGAGGCCATGATTCACTAAAAAAATCTAGGATGCTATTTTACCGAGTGGATTTGTAATCATTTCAGTTATGTGAGAGGCTAGCTTAATTATCAGATCATGTATATTGCCCCTTTTATTCTCACTCAAAGCTAACAGTATGTTACTGAGTAGAATTAGTATTCATTTAAGTTACGTGAGAGCTTGCTTTAGATTCCGAGGAACATTACTTTTACCTATATCTATTTATATCATTTTAATCACTAAATCGGCTGGCTGTCCACATAAAAAAAATACTTTGGATTAGTCGAAACATAGATGATGAAGGTTTTCCACTATCTCTAACATCTCACCGCTTCCCTAAGCTTTTTACGCTCGGGTTCACGTGGGTTGTTGCCTCCCCATTGTTACTAAAAAATGAAATCCTTATTTTAAAATTATGAATTTATATGTTTATTAGTAGTCGTATCTGATATGGACTCTTCAAATAATTATGGACCTTTAGATCTTCATAAAATCCAACGGTATTTAGATTAAACTCATTGTGTTAATATAGACCGTTAGATCTTCATAAAATCCAACGGTGCATATCCTTCTCTTTTTAGATTAACGTGGGAATTTTTTGACCCTCTCGGCGAACGTGGTGGCTCCTTTTAACGCTATTGTACTAAGATAATAGATCACTGAATCAGACAAAGCTTATTCGGCGCCATCCGTGCATCCAAGAGCGTACGTTACTACTTCGGATACTCTCATATATATCACAGAAAGGAAACGTTGAGTCGTTGCATAAATCCATTGCCATACGTCCTCAATTTTGAAGTCCAAAATGCATCTCACTGCTCGTTTTAAATTCAGGGTGCATGATCTTTATTAGATATAAAAATGTATGGAAACTTTAGCTTTCATCCTCCTCAAAGAGCAATTAGTAGCTACACTACACAAACATAAACAAAGTTTTGTGAAAACAAAACCAACTCAGTTACTAACCCGCAAGCTAAAAGAACATTCATACTATGCTATGAAGTTTAGTGCCGTCATCTCCCCTGCACGACACGTTAGAATCAGCAGCTGAGGATCTTTACTTAGCTGCAACGTAGTTCAAAACCGGACCCGTATCCAACCACAGAAAGATTTTGATTGGCATTTATCAATTACAACATTATTTCTTGCAAGCCAAATTATCTAATAAAAAGTTGCCACCTCGCGCAATAAGTTGCTGCAAAAAAGTGTGCACAATCTAATTTCCAAGATAATAATAATTTTAAAATATAAAAATGGAGTTCATTTTTTTTCATCAGTAGTTCAAGACGAGTTGGCAAAAAAAAAACCGGCCCAAGCCTACCGAGGGAAAAAGATAAAAGGAAAAAGTCCATTTTCTCTCCCTCAACTATCGACCGAATCCACGATTCCTCCCTGGACTCGAAAACCGGACAAATCAACCCCTCAACTTTTTGAACCGTTTACTTTACCCCCCAACCCGACTTATAAGTGGTTTTCAATGGCGGTTTTATCCTCATTAAGTATTTATAAGATTTATTTTTAATTAGAAAAGATAAAACCACCATTGAAAACCACTTATAACCCGGATTGGGTGGTAAAGCAAACGGTTTTAAAAGTTAAGGGGTTAATTTGTCCGGTTTTTGAGTTCAGGGAAGAATCGTGGATTCGTCCGATAGTTGAGGGAGAGAAAATGGACTTTTTCCAAGATAAAATAGCGTGAACCAAACCTCCATATTCGGCCCAATTCGTACCAATCCGGTACTCCTTGGAGGGCTGCTAGCCTGCTACTGTCAATGAAAGGTTACTCCAAGCCCAAATAGGCAAAAATCCGCTTGTTTTCTTGAGCCCAGTAGAAAGGTTAGATCCTCCTTCTCCGATTCACAGAAAGAGCACTAAAAATAGCCCACGGGCCATATTAAGTCGACAAATTCAACCCACTAAGTTTTTTGTGCTTTACCTTTTCTTCTTTTTTCTACTATACTAGCGTGAACGCACGTGCGGCACACACGTTTATATTGATGACACATATATACTAAAACAATATCATTTGAGTGGACCATAGTAAACAGACCAGTCGTGGAAGCGTTTTTAAAAATACTTTATATTCGCTTTCTTATGTATAGAGAGCTTTAGATATTCTCAAATGTAGATGCACATCATCTTTGAGATAATTGGTCTTTATTTATATGAAAAAGACTGTCCAATCTATTGTTTGTTAGCAACACGGGATAATTTTGTATAAACATGGTTACAAATATGGGTATATCATGAGCAGGTGGGTCCGCGTGGGTATGGGTAGAGTCTTAGGTGAAAAAAGTTTCACATTTTGCACTGTTTTTCCACGTTTTCCTGCGTCTTCCCATGTCCTACATCCTGACAGGTGGACCCTTTGTGAGGGACCGGGGTGGATTTTTTAGGTGAGAAGTGTTTTCAATTTTTTAGGATTCTTTTAGTATAGTATAGATAAATTTACAATTCATAAATCTTTATAGGACACGGTTGTTTGGATCTCGAGCAATCATAAATTTAAAAGTATAAGACAATATACCCCACAATTGTAGCATATGAGTAATGCAGTACACGGGAGTGGAAGCTAACAAGTTCTCTTCGCATATGAGTAATGCAGACACTTATGATGTATTTGGTAGCTCTATCTGATTCTGATTTTCTATGAGAGCTGATTTTCTAAGATAAGTGATTTTGTGGTAGAAACTAATTCTCCTTAATTCTTGATTCTTTAATATAAATTCTCAAAATCAGGATGAAGAATTACTTGACAGAATCAGGACAAGTTACTTTTTTTCAGCTTCCATCTTCTTGCTTCACAGAATCATCAGAGAATCATTTCTCTCTTAAAAAACTATTTGACAGAGCTCCTCCTATATTCAGGAAAGAATCAGCTCTGACAGCAACAGCAAAAGAGGTTTAGACGGGAGTGAAAGCTAGAAATTGCATTGTGGCCCAATATAATCCATTCAATACCGAAAGTTGAAAAACGTTCGCGTTCGATCAGTCGCTTGAGAGATGGAATCCGGTGGTGAAAACGATCTCATTGGATGGCCATTGGCCTCATGGATAACGTATGCCTATCCATCAAATAAGCTGGATCAGGCGGTTACGCTTACATTATCCGATCCACTCGATCTGATTGCTCACCGCCGGAAAAGGAGAGACGGGGACACATAGAAAGGAAGGGCGAAGAAAAAAAAAAGGGCAGGCACCGCACCAACGATTTTGTTTGCACATATACTCCGTATTTTGCTCTCGACACGGGCGCTAAGCGTGATGGCTCGGCGCATAGCACGAGACAAAACATGATGATGGCGATGGGCATATAGATCGTGGAATGAAGCTGCACAGGGCTGTGCAGGCCCTCTTGCTTGGATTCAAAGGAAAGGAAAGGAATGGCGGCAGCACACAGCGTGCGGCTAAGGGCTAGGGCTAGGGCTAGGGTGGTAGCGATTGCCGGCGGGGAGCATATAGGCTACGGACAGAATGTAGCCAATTCCTGGATGCCCGCATAAATCCACTTTGGAGATTCTCTCCATGATTGGAACGTCGAGCCGCTCGCTTTCTTTGTTTTTTTTTTCCCGCTGCATGCTTTGGAACTTTGGAAGGAGATCGAATAGACCCGTGTAGAAATATACGTGGGCCACTGTGCCCTGCTGCTGTGCCTGTGCGTGCCGAGTGGAACCGTGAAAGCAAAGCTGCTTGCTGGTGTGGTGGGAGTAGAGCGAACTTTGGACTGGTCATGGAGGATGCATCGCTCCAGAAACCAGATGAGCCTAGAATTTGTGGCTAGTCCAACATTTGTAGCAGAAATATGCGTGGCCGGGACAAGTCGCGAACTCGTGCTGAAGTGCTGAACTGGAGAAGTTACTATAGGAGTATGTGTATGTAATAACCTCAGAATAAAGCCATGGTAGTAAGTGATGAGTAGAGCTGGCTACGTACGTACGTCGTCACTTGTTGAAGCGGCGGGGCGAGCCGACAGGGGGAACGCACGCAGCTCGCTGCACGCAATCTAATCAGCCGCACGGCACGAGGACGTACGGGCGTGCGTTTCGCGTCCCGTACCACCGGTCAAAAGAGGCTCGACGACGGGGCAACAGCCGAGCTGGCTGGAGGCAGATCGAGCGCGACATCCCGAGTGCCCTGTCTTTTCTCCCGTCCGCACCGCCCCTAGCGCGGCCGCGGCCGGCCGGCACCGCACCCGGCCGGCTCGGCAGCCGCCCTGCCTGCGCCACACGGGACAAAGCCACCCAGCAGCCAACCTCGGAGAGCCAGCACCAGCGCGTGGAAAACGACCGGCCGCGCGCGCGCCCGGGACGCGACGGGCTGTGGCGGTGCCGGTGCCGCGATGGCCCTGCCCCTGACGACGCCCACACGGGGTTTGCGCGCACGACACGGCTGGACCGTATGATGGGTGGCGACGCCCGATGACGGGATGGGAGGTCGGATCCGAGCTAGGTGAGGTGATGATGGCCGGGCTGACCGGGCGCCCGCGTGCGCGCCGCGCCCCAGCTTTTGTCGCGCCATGCCTCCCCGCTGCTGGACTGATCTCTCGGCTCGGACGCATCGCCCTCTCTCTCTTTTTGCTCCTTCAGCGTCGTATTGGGCAGCCTGCTGCTTTTCTTCTCCTCGCTGTCCTCAGCCAGGAATCGCGTGCGATTCGCTCTTCCCCTTTGCTTCGCCTCGTCCGGGAGCTCAGCGGGGGAATATTTCTATTTCTCTCGCTCGTCGTCGATCCATCTCCCACGTCCCACCTCAGCCGCTCGACGCACGCACGCACGCATGCATGCCGGCCCCCCGCCAAAGGCCTGCGGCGCCTGCCTCTTGTGTGCCTTCCCAAACTGCCAAATCCATGCTTGCTCGCAGCTCGCCGTGTACTAAAAGGCTTATCGTACCTTTACTCCGACGCGTATACTCTGTACTGCAAGCAAATCTTTTTCTAGGCAAAAGTTGGGATAAGGTACTCCTAAATGAACGTGTGGACTACAAAGTGGATTTTGCTATATATTGGTTCCATACGGGGAAGTGGGGGAACAGATATACAATTTGCACATCCAAGTTCCAATTTCTTAAAGTCGTCCAACTAATCATGATTTTAGCACCGATGATAATTAAAGAGATCATATTATATCTTTTCAAAAATACTTTAGGTGGTCTTCAATCATCTCACAAAATTTTAATTTAAAACACCACTTGTCGAAGGGGAAAGAAAAAAAACAAATATGACGAATGGGTAGGTTGGAGCAATTGATATAGTTGTGGGTGTAAAATGAATAAAAATATATACTTAGGAGATATTCAAACTTTATCTATATTTGAGGGTAGTAATTTAGACTTTTTTCTTTAAATTATACTTTATCTGAAACTTGCTAATTTGTACAAACCAGGGCCAGGCATATGCCTTATCTGTTCTACCATTTGGTACAGAGATAGATGAGGAGAAGATGGATGAGAACTCACAAAAAAAAAGACCGGTGAGAATGGATGAGAACTCACATACAGTTTATGCCCAGTTTTTCACACATTATATTTGTTTTGTTTGTAGAGGACATATACAGCGATTTTCTAATTCTTGCTTGCAGGTAAAATACTGCTGACAAAGTTTGAATTGGCAGCTTGTACCTAAACAAGCAGGTTGCATTATTGGAAGGTATAGTAAAACTGCAGGCGGATACAACATGACCCTTCTTCTCCCCTCTGTCGTCGATCTGCGCTCTGCTGAAAGGAACGTTCTGGGTTGGCCAAACCCCCCGCGACTTTCACCGACCCTGTTTGGTCAAATCATCAGAGGCTCATAATAAGCACTGTAATTTTATCGGGTGCCAGCTTTAATCGTGCTTGTACTGGTATATTCTGATGCGCAAGTGCGATAACGGTGCTTGAATAAAGACAGGGCTGGGCCAGGAGAATTCTCAAATGCATCCACTCGTCGGTATCCGCATCCGCCCCGGCCGTGCACAAATCCTACTGTCACGTACCGGTGGCTTTAGCCTTTCACCAAAGCCAGGATATGCGAACGGAAAAAGCTGAGCCACCACTCCACCTCAGCCGGTAAAAAGCTAGGGTCCAAGAACCCCAGCGAGAACAGCATATGCACTCTCCATCACTTTCTCTCATCGATCGCACAAAAAGCATTTGCGTAGGCAGTGGGAGAACAGATTAATTATTACAGAGATTGGGGGCTCCAAATAAATTTTTACCTTATCTGACAGCACGAGCAATAGTAAAAAGAGTAGTGGTAGGCAGGCATCCGGCCTTTTGCAGGTTATAACGTACTCCGTACCCAGCACCCAGCATGCAGGGCCTTGTGTTTGTGTTTGTAGGAGAGTAGTAGTAGAGTTGCAAGCAGCAGCAGCAGCAGCAGCCATTTGCACACTTCCTTCACTCCCCGGCCACACTGCACGTTGGATCTTGGTGCCAGCCGGTGGTTTAGGTCTTGGGGATTTAGATGATGGACACACTGTTTCGGTTGGTTAGCTTCCACCAGCACCAACACCAGCCACAGGCGCCAGCAGCGTCCTCCTCGCCGGACCAGCACCACCACCAGTCCCCCTACAGCTCCCGCTCCACGTCCCGCAGCACCACCTCCACCGGCTCCCCCTCCCACCACACCCACAACCACCCCTCCTACTACTCCCACTCCCACTACCACTACCACAGCAGCGGCGGCAGCGGCAGCGGCAGCGGCTACTACTACTACGACTCCGCCGGCAGCGCCTGTGCCGGAGGACCCGGAGCCGGCGGCGGCTACTACTACGACCACCACCACCAGCCGGCGCCGGCGCCGTACCAAGAAGAATGCGCCGGCAACGACCACGGCTTCTACATGGATGAAGACTTCTCCTCCTCGTCGTCCTCCCGCCACTTCCACCACCACCAGCCGCCGCCCGCGTCGTCCCCGGCGCCCACGCCGCCGCACCGCCAGCCCGCGTCCACGTCCTCCGCCGCCGCCGGGGGCCATGCCGGGCTCTTCGAGGCCGCCGACTTCTCGTTCCCGAACGTGGACATCGACCTCGACTTCAGCTCCCCGGCGTCGTCCTCCGGCGCCGCCGCGCCGCCTCCTCGTCCTCGGCTGCGGCGGGCGGCGGCGCGCGGCAGGTGGGCCGCCAGCTACCTCCTCGAGTGCGCCCGCGCCGTCGCCGCGCACGACAGCCAGCGCGTGCAGCAGCTCATGTGGATGCTCAACGAGCTGGCCTCCCCGTACGGTGACGTGGACCAGAAGCTCGCCTCCTACTTCCTCCAGGGCCTCTTCGCCCGCCTCACCGCTCCGGCCCCGCACGCTGCGCACCCTCGCCGCCGCCTCCGATCGGAACGCGTCGTTCGAGTCCACCGCCGCACCGCGCTCAGGTTCCAGGAGCTGAGCCCGTGGGCGTCGTTCGGCCACGTCGCCGCCAACGGCGCCATCTGAGTCCTTCCTGGAGGCGGCGGCGCGTCGTCGTCGGCGCTCGTCGCAGCCGCCGCGGCTGCACATCCTGGACCTGAGCAACACGTTCTGCACGCAGTGGCCGACGCTGCTGGAGGCGCTGGCGACGCGGTCGTCGGACGACACGCCGCACCTGTCCATCACCACCGTGGTGCCACCGCCGCCGCGCGTCGTCCGCGGCGCGCGCAGCAGCGGTGATGCGGGAGATCGCGCAGCGGCTCGAGAAGTTCGCGCGGCTCATGGGCGTGCCCTTCACCTTCCGCGCCGTGCACCACGCCGGGGCACGGAGGAGGCGGCGTTCATGAAGGTGTTCGCCGAGGGCCTCCGGTTCTTCTCGGCGTACATGGACTCGCTGGAGGAGAGCTTCCCGAAGACCAGCAACGAGAGGCTGGCGCTGGAGAGGGCGGCCGGGCGCGCCATCGTGGACCTGGTGTCCTGCCCGGCGTCGGAGTCCGGCGAGAGGAGGGAGACGGGGGCGTCGTGGGCGCGGCGCATGCGGTCGGCGGGGTTCTCTCCGGTGGCGTTCAGCGACGACGTCGCCGACGACATGAGGTCGTTGCTGCGGCGGTACCGGGAGGGGTGGAGCTTGCGGGAGCCCGGCGCCGACGACGGCGGCGCGGCGGCTGGGGTGTTCCTGGCGTGGAAGGAGCAGCCCGTCGTCTGGACGAGCGCGTGGAGGCCATGACTTCATGAGAGAGATCTCGATCGTGTTCGGGAAGCAGCAGCAAGATGAGATCGATGAGCGTAGGGCATGATGCATTGCTTCGCTCGTGTGAGTGGCAAACTGGCAACACGGCAATGCGCGCACAAGCAGGTAGCGTGCATTTTTTTTCTTTATTAGCTCAGCTGGATCTTATTAGCACGTGTTACCAATTTACTTAGGGTTTTCGAGCGGCGTAAGTATGTAGGGATGGAGATGCTAAAAAGGTCTCAGATGGTTAGCTTTTTGTTTAGAAATTTGGGAGGAATTCATGACATTTGTTGCGGTTTCATGCATGCGTATTTGACTCTCAAGGAAAGAATGCTGCATTGGATTGGATGTACGTGTAGAGGCTCTTCATATTCTCCATGAATTTGGTTAGTCTTTTCCAAAGAAATTTGGGAGGAATTCATGGCATTCGTTTCAGTTTCATGCATATTCACTACAAGAATAACTCACATCCGCACCCCTCATATGCCTCGGTGCACTCAAGATCCGGTGCTAATGTAACATTAGCACCGGGTGCAAAATTGAGGCGCCCTCGGGAACCCTTTAGCACCCGGTGCTAAAGGGTCAACCTTTAGCACCGGTTCGTAAATACGATACGGTGCTAATGTGGGTGTCAGATGCTACTTCAAAAGGAGCGCATCTTTTATTCTATCACATGTGCTGTGTAGGTGAGATGGTTAGGTGGGTGCACGCGCGTGAGTCAAGAGGTCTTGAGTTTGAATCTTGCAACACGCAAATATGCAAATATTTTTGCCTACTGCCCCCACCTTTAGCACCGGTTATTTGACCCGGTGCTAAAGGTGGCACCATTTAGCACCGAAAGAGTAGCACCGGTTGGGAAACCCGGTGCTAAAGGGGCTTCCCAACCGGTGCCAATGTCCATCATTCTGGTAGTGATTTGACTCTAAGGAAAGATTGTTGGATATATTGGATGTGTAGGCTCTTCAAATTCGATCTCCATGCAATTGTTTAGCTTTTTTCAGAAATTTTGGAGGAACTCATGGCATTTTTTGCGGTTAATGCTTATTTGACCCCAAGAAGAAATGATGGTTGGATTGGATGTGTAGGCTCTTCGTATTCCCCATGTTTTTTTGCAGCCATCAGCAAGCCTACTGAATACTGATCGATGTGCTAGCTGCTTCGTCGTTTACTTGCTTCTTCGTTGATCTGTACTATCTTTTACCGGTTAACATTGACTCGTCAGTCGTCTGCATGCATGCATGGTTCTCATCATATCATTCGTTTGGAATCATGCTAGCAACCCGTAGCTTGTCGCCTTTGATCTGATGTGCTTGGCTGCAGAGATTCTGCCTGTTGAGTCGTGACAAGGTTTTGCATGGGAAGGACGACGACCAATTGCACGGACAACTTCTAGTTTACGAACATATAGTATCTCATACTGTAGAAACTAGGTAAAATCGACGTACGTACTGTGGCGATTGCACGCTAGTTTAATTGTTCGATCGTTACTATCATTTCAAATACACTTTTTTGCGGGTATCATTTCACATACATTAACTATAACACGATACGACAAGCACGGGATAACATTGATCATTACAATTAGGTAAAAGAAGATTAAGACCGGTTCATGTCAACATCAGAAAATTCAAATTAAGGTGTATATGTATGCTTATGGTCCACAGAAGGATACAAATACTACCTGAAAATAAAGAACCCTCATGTGTACAATGTTCTTGGAGAAAACTGACTATGGGTAGTTGGGTACGAGAAGTTTTGGTGCGGCGACAAATGGCGACTGCCCTGCTATGCCAATTGCCAAGAACTAATATAATGCTTCCGCTGCAAACAGCTGATAGCGATCTGCTATCTGTTTTGTTTGTGGTGTTGGATCTTGTAATTTTGTTCTGTATAGTCGAGGATCTTTATGAGTATATGGGAGGTTATACGCTGGCCTTGACCTTATATATAGGATCGTCGGATATATGTAGGGGTACGGCGTTAGTCTTAGTTATTATTAGTTGCTCCTTTTAGGTACCGCGAACAGAAGATAAAGCTAGAGTCGTTGCAGACTAGCACTCAAATTATGAGATGACGCTAGCAGCACTGTGTATTATCAAACGTAATGCTGGAAAATGCAAGATATATAACTGAAGATTGCAAAGATTATGCTAATAATATATATTATATAACGCAATTGCATTATGCAAATTTTGGAAATAAAACTAGTACACAGGTATGAGGTGTACATGCATGCATGAAGCCATCAGCTTAAATAGAGCGAGTATTTGTTCCATAAAAAAATTAATGGTCCTTGTTAGGAGCCAATAAGATACAATACGCTCCATAAACAATATTAAGTTGTGATTTTTGCTGTATGGGACTTCTATGTGTCTTTTACGTTAGTGTTGGATCCTTAAGATACCTTGTGATGATAAAGTAAGTCATAAACAAAACAAATTATACGTACATATTTTTAAATAAAATTCAAACGTTATGAACAGAAATCAATAACCAATAATAATTTTAGACGGAGGAAGTATTTTTCTTCAGTTACCACCGATAGTTTATCCGGTATATACTTAACACCAACAATGTCATTGTAAACAAACTCGTTTCTCACACTCCTTCTGCTCAACTTTAAATGACGTTTCCGACAACAAATTTAACTT
This sequence comes from Echinochloa crus-galli, assembly GCA_900205405.1. Taxonomy (NCBI): domain Eukaryota; kingdom Viridiplantae; phylum Streptophyta; class Magnoliopsida; order Poales; family Poaceae; genus Echinochloa; species Echinochloa crus-galli. The sequence continues at coordinate 378,666 of OAMR01000347.1, forward strand.
GCTGCTTGCAGTTCTTTTTTGCTCCATAGGTATCAGTACTTAGCTAGATACCTTATCAGATATCTAAGCTACGAATCGTTGGCCGCCTCTCGCAGATTCCAGATAAAAGCCATCAAACAAATGTTATGAATCATTAATTCCTGTATGTTATGAATCTCAGAGGCAGCAGTGTGACAGTCTCTGATGATAGATCATCCATCACACTGTAGAGAAACACACATATATATACTAACAATAGAAGGGAACATCCATATGCTTGTGCAATGAAAGAAGACACAGTGTGCGTTCCCATACAGGCAAGCAGCAGGTGCATGAAAAAGACAAGAGGTGCAAGGTCTCGGTCCCATCCCCAGTGGGACACACCTGATGGAACAAAAAGGCACTCCAATGTGCATATGCCGCGGCCGCGCTTAATAGAAAGTGAAAGCCGGCCACCCCAATAATATGCAAGGGATATGCATGGGCAATTGGAAAGTTTTTTTTTTGAAAATTACAATTGGAAAGGTATGGATATGATGGTGCCTTCCAGTGATGGATGGGCCATCCATCATGTAGCCACGGCAGAAAGGGAGGGTCGTTATCGCGTGAGGACTAGAGCTGAGCTGATGAGGAGACGAGAGAGCGAGATCGAATCTTAGGAAGACTTGCCGGCTTGCCGCTGGAATCTAACAAAAGGAGGTGGCGCCGCAGCATTCTTCGTTCCCACCATACCTTGGCTACTGCCCTCATGCATGCTAAAGGTCTCGAGCTCAAAATGTGTGTGCTTGCGTGGTAGTGCTAATTTGCACTGCACACTGCATGAGTGACCACGCTACGTAGATATCCTGCTGGCTGCATGCGAGTGCAGGGAGAAACCCATCAAAAAAGTCTTTTCACCCGCCAAACCTTTCACGATTTCGTCAACAAGTCGATCCCTATATGTTGGCTATAAGTGGTATATATATACGTTGCCATCTGACACGTGATATCATTCGTTAGTTGCACTACTATAGAAATCAATATTACAAACGGCGAACCACACACGGTTTTTAAAAACCGTCTGTGATACCCTCTTCACAAACGGTTTTAACAAAACCACCGTTTGTGAGTCTGGGGCATCACAAACGGTTTTGTGTGATGTGGGGGCATCACAAACGGTTGATGCCATCACAAACGGTTCTTGTTACGAACCGTTTGTGATGTGGACCATCACAAACGGTTCGTGTGATGGCACATCATCACAAATGGTTTTTCTTACAACAAAAACCATTTGTGATGCCCACATCATAAATGGTTTTTGCTACAAACCGTTTGTGATACCGCATCACAAACGGTTTGTAGCAAGAACCGTTTGTGATGATGTGTATGGTATATGCTAAAACCACATTTTGAAGTAGTAAATCAATTCGAATCAAAAAGTGTTGAACTATAAAGTTGTATGCCTTATCAATATGTAGAACTTTTATTTTGGTCATTTCTTCATTTGATAAATTCATATGAATATTATTCACAAATTCCATCTCTCTCATAGAGTTTCCTAACACTACAAGAGAGACCTATAAGATTTGTGAACAATGTTACTCTCACTACATCATATGAAAAAACGGTCAATATCAAAGTTGTAGATCTTCAGAAGTTAAACTTTGTGGTATTCAACGGAAAATAAGTTTGAATGTTCTCAAATTTGAAATTCAAATTTTATACACAATCTCGGATGGAGAAACGGGCAATACCAAAGTTGTAGATCTTCAAAAGTTATGAAACTTTGTAGTTCAACACTTTTTGATTTGAAATCATCTGGTCAACGAAAACTAAGTTTTAATGTTATCAAATTTACAATTCAAATTTTGTAAACGGCCTCGGATGAAAAAATAGTCAACATAAAAGTTATAGATCTTCAGAAGTTATGAAACTTTATAGTTCAACACCTTTTGATTTGAAGTCGTTTCGGGCCTCAGATAAGCAATTTAAACTCGGTTTGGTATAATGTGATAGGAATCGGAACGACATACAGTAACAAGTGACGGAGTGGTGCAACCCGGCTGGCCGCGTAGCGCGTGATTTATGCGCGAAAAAATGGCACGAGTTCGAACCCGGCCGACCGCGTAGCGCGCGATTTATGCGAAAAAATGGCACGTATTGTGACTTGATGGCTTGGGTGGCTGGTGTCCGCGTTGGAATTTTTTTTTACGATTGTTTTTCTATTTTGTGGGGTTTTTCGCAGACGCAGAAAATCACAAACGGTTCGATTACAAACCGTTTGTGATGGGGTATATCACAAACGGTTCGTGTTACGAATGAACCGTTTGTGATGCCCCGAGCATCACAAACGGTATATCACAAACGATTCCTAAAACCGTTTGTGATGGCCTTTGGGAACCGTTTGTGATGTAGGTTTCTGGAGTAGTGTTGTAGGCGAGGTTTTACTTAGAAGGGAGAACGTGTGTCTCAAAGATAATATGAGTTTAATTAATAGTACACTTTTAAGTCTGCAACAATATGAAATTAAAGTTCTGTTTTATTGGAGCTAATTCTAGACCAGTACCTACCTGATGTAACATTCAAATAGTATCATCCCAAAATTATGGATACAATAATGGTAAAAAAGTTTATAATAAAGTTTGGTGGCATGAATTCAAGGATTTTCAAACAAAAAAGAATAGAGGCAGTGTATCTAGCTAGCATTATAGTACTATAATATAAGTTTGAGTTTCATCCATAGCTGCGCCTTTGGGCGAATTGGAGAAAGTAAATAGAGTAGGTGTACTTCAAGCATAAAGCCCAAAAACCATTTTAAAAATAATGTACACGCTATTTAATTTGAAAGAATAGATCTGAATATTCACAGGGCGCCCATTGCAAAAGGTGAGCGGCAAGACCAATATACGGTCTATGTTCACGCATCATCAAACATCACATAATGCATTGCAATTTTTAAATCTTGCAGCGATCCACGACAACGGGGATTCAAAGCTTTTGCCGAGTGTAACACTCGGCAAAGGCGGCTCGGTATACTAGGTGACGGTAAAGCTGTCTTTGTTAAGTGTTTTCTGTCGGGCACTCGGCAAAATGCCAAGCCCGACACTCGGTATTAAAAAACATTCAGATGACGCGGAGACAGCCGTTGCCGTTTGCGAGGTTTTTAACGAGGCTTTGCCGAGTGTCGCACTCGGCAAAGCCTCCCAGGTTTGCCCATGTTTGCCGAGTGTTATTGCCAAAACTCTCGACAAAGATGAAAACACTCGGCAAAGGCCTGTCCAGAAATGACAGAAACAGCCTGTTTGCCGAGTGTTATTGCCAAAACACTCGGCAAACATGGCCTTTGTCGAGTCTTAGACTCGGCAAAGCGACAATCATGCCCCTGTTTTTATTACTCGGTCGCGTAAAAAGGACCCCCTCAAACAAACATCACATGCAGTTGATATATATGATAATAAGCATAACATGCAGTTGATATATATAGACATCATCCTTCCACAACCATAATTCCACAATAAACATCCACAAACACTAGAGGAAGTTCGACAACACATAAATCCACGTTTACAAGTTCACAAATAAACATCCAGAAATAACCGCAAGTCAGTGAGGAGGGGGTGGGAACAGCATGCGAGCCCTTCGTGACATATCTTCATCTTGAGGCACGTCATTTGACGCCGCCGAGCCAGGATTGTGCATAAAAGAGAATATTTTCCTTGTTTGATAAGATTTACGATAGAAACAAGTTTTCGAAGTAACAAACTAAAATTGATAGATATGTAACTATAAGGTTTTAATGTTTACTCTCCGCAAAATACTCGCCAACGGCTCGGGGCAGCCATCGGCCTGCCGTGGCCCGCTCTGGCCAGCTCTGTCCGGCCGTGGCCAGCTCTGGCCAACTCTAGCTGGTAGTGGCCAGCCAGAGCTGCCCAGAGCTGGCCGGTGGTTGGCCCGAGCCTTTCCCGAGTCTTTTGTCAAGAGTAAACATTATAATCTAAGGTTTTCTAAGTTGTTTAAGGTTGTCTAAGTTGTGAAATGAAATTATAAGGTTCTCAAGTGACTCACAGGAGAAATGGGAAGACGTGGTGGAGGGCATGGCATCGGCGGCGGACCTTCACCCACCCAAGCACCAATGTTTTGCACGTAGGAGAACATCATGTCTATGGATAGGAGAAAAAGTTTGGAGGGCAAAATCGAAAAAAGTAAATTTTGTCGAGTGTCAACGTAGGCACTCGGCAAAGGCATAATTTGCCGAGTGTCTGCACGCAAACACTCAGCCCGCCAAAAACTGGCCAAATACTTTTATATTTTCAAATTTTATGTTTGAATTCAAGTTTTTTTTAAAAAAGTAGGACTTTTGCTGAGTGTCAATCCTCAGACACTAGACAAAGAGCTAATGTCCCAAACGACACGTATTGGGCATGTGCCACCTCTTTGCCGAGTGTCAAGCCTCTGACACTCGGCAAAGAGCTAAAGTCCCAAACGGCCACCGCACGACGTTGGCGGCAGTGGCACGTTTTGGGCACGTGCTTGCTCTTTGTCGAGTGTTGGGCTTGTGACACTTGGCAAAAGCATTGTTTGCCGAGTGCCTGCTGTTTGGCGCTCGCAAACCATGTATATGCCGAGTGCCTGTTGTTTGCCGAGTGCATTCTGCCAGACACTTGGCAAATTCTGTGTTTGCGGAGTGCCCGACGAAATGCACTAGGCAAAGAGATAAGCACTCGGTATATACGGGTTTCCGGTAGTGATTAGGCCTGCCACGACACGTTGAGTGTGCAAAAAAGTTTACCTCTTGGATAGCTACAGCATAAGTAATAATCGTGTGTGCTCCCTGCTACATTTATTTTCCCGACAAACAGAGTTATATTGATTTATAAGCCATTACATCAAAGTATACAAAGTCTTCAAATATACTTCGAATCTCTATATAGCAGCATGTATGTACACAGCCTAAAAACACAAAAAAGACCCAGTAATATGCTAGTGAGAATTGATCTGAAGATTAGGGCGTCACCCATGTGTTTGGGTAAAACACTTGATCTTTGGCCAACCGTGCTCATCGTTTTGATGCTGCCATAACCATTTGCCATTTCCTGTGAAACTGGGCACTATATAGTACACTTCTCATTGAGGCTAACCTAATAGTTTTGGTTGCCATATATTTATGTGACCATTCATGTTGTGTATTCTCTTTCTTGTAGCGCCATAGGTTCTTTGGGAACTAGAAAACATAGCCTGTACACTACTCCCTCCACCCAGAAAAATAAGTCATTCTGAACATTTTATTAAACATTAACAAAGAGGTAAAATGATCATGTTTGCCTCTATTTATTCGACATATTTGACTAATTAATTGTTGCATGCACATACCAAATGTGGTATTTTAACTTAATATTTAGGACAAATTTTGAATCCCACATGACTTGTTTTTGGGATGGAGGAAGTATGCTTTAATGAGGGTACGTGTGCTTTTCCCTATCTCCATTAAATCTTCCTAAAAATGGTAAGATCTTTTATATATATTCTAGGACACGAGGAGCACAATCTTGTAGTATTTCAAACACATGAATATTATAAGAAGGTAATGTTTGTTGGATAGTTCGTAGGAAACAACCAATGAATTTCAGTGAAAACATGAGAGAGTTCGAGAGAGAAGAAATTAAGGTGTTGCATTGGACCTTCTTGCGTAGGAAAAAAATTATTAGATCGAGGTTTGTGTTCATGCTTAGATAGAGCACATATATCCGTTACCCTTTAACACTCAGCCCGCCAAAAACTGGCCAAATACTTTTATATTTTCAAATTTTATGTTTGAATTCAAGTTTTTTTTAAAAAAGTAGGACTTTTGCTGAGTGTCAATCCTCAGACACTAGACAAAGAGCTAATGTCCCAAACGACACGTATTGGGCATGTGCCACCTCTTTGCCGAGTGTCAAGCCTCTGACACTCGGCAAAGAGCTAAAGTCCCAAACGGCCACCGCACGACGTTGGCGGCAGTGGCACGTTTTGGGCACGTGCTTGCTCTTTGTCGAGTGTTGGGCTTGTGACACTTGGCAAAAGCATTGTTTGCCGAGTGCCTGCTGTTTGGCGCTCGCAAACCATGTATATGCCGAGTGCCTGTTGTTTGCCGAGTGCATTCTGCCAGACACTTGGCAAATTCTGTGTTTGCGGAGTGCCCGACGAAATGCACTAGGCAAAGAGATAAGCACTCGGTATATACGGGTTTCCGGTAGTGATTAGGCCTGCCACGACACGTTGAGTGTGCAAAAAAGTTTACCTCTTGGATAGCTACAGCATAAGTAATAATCGTGTGTGCTCCCTGCTACATTTATTTTCCCGACAAACAGAGTTATATTGATTTATAAGCCATTACATCAAAGTATACAAAGTCTTCAAATATACTTCGAATCTCTATATAGCAGCATGTATGTACACAGCCTAAAAACACAAAAAAGACCCAGTAATATGCTAGTGAGAATTGATCTGAAGATTAGGGCGTCACCCATGTGTTTGGGTAAAACACTTGATCTTTGGCCAACCGTGCTCATCGTTTTGATGCTGCCATAACCATTTGCCATTTCCTGTGAAACTGGGCACTATATAGTACACTTCTCATTGAGGCTAACCTAATAGTTTTGGTTGCCATATATTTATGTGACCATTCATGTTGTGTATTCTCTTTCTTGTAGCGCCATAGGTTCTTTGGGAACTAGAAAACATAGCCTGTACACTACTCCCTCCACCCAGAAAAATAAGTCATTCTGAACATTTTATTAAACATTAACAAAGAGGTAAAATGATCATGTTTGCCTCTATTTATTCGACATATTTGACTAATTAATTGTTGCATGCACATACCAAATGTGGTATTTTAACTTAATATTTAGGACAAATTTTGAATCCCACATGACTTGTTTTTGGGATGGAGGAAGTATGCTTTAATGAGGGTACGTGTGCTTTTCCCTATCTCCATTAAATCTTCCTAAAAATGGTAAGATCTTTTATATATATTCTAGGACACGAGGAGCACAATCTTGTAGTATTTCAAACACATGAATATTATAAGAAGGTAATGTTTGTTGGATAGTTCGTAGGAAACAACCAATGAATTTCAGTGAAAACATGAGAGAGTTCGAGAGAGAAGAAATTAAGGTGTTGCATTGGACCTTCTTGCGTAGGAAAAAAATTATTAGATCGAGGTTTGTGTTCATGCTTAGATAGAGCACATATATCCGTTACCCTTTGATTTTATCGCTAATAATAATAGTCATCTAGAATCATGTCTACCTTAGCAACATGTAACATCTATTTTATCCCTTACCACACCTCTTAATAGGAGCTAGGGTGATTTTTCCTTTCAATTTTTTAATCTTAGTACTGTTAGGTTTAGTCCCACATCGAAAATTGATGTTGGGGGAGCACAACATATAAGGCGAGGGTAGTCCTCACCTATCAGGCTAGTCTTTTGGGTTGAGTTAGGCCTGAGCATTGTTGGTTGTAGCTCCGTTGGACCTGGGTTTAATGTCGCACTGGCCGTAGATACCCGGGCCTAGGCCGAATCCGGCTGCGCGTTTATAACAAGTGGTATCAGAGCCGAAAGGTCGAGGAACCTAAAAAAAATCTCAGTGGTCACATTTATGACTGGGGAGCGCGTTTATAACAAGTGGTATCAGAGCCGAAAGGTCGAGGAACCTAAGAAAAATCTCAGTGGTCACATTTATGACTGGGGAGCCCGTGAATGTCTCCAGGTGCCTCCACTGGAGAATTTAAACTCTGGACCTGTGATAGCCTCTTCTAATGGAAGAGTTGCGTCCGATGTGTGACGGGGAAGATTGTTAGGTTTAGTTCCACATCGAAAATTGATGATGGGGGAGCACAACATATAAGGCGAGGGTAGTCCTCACCTATCGGACTAGTCTTTTGGGTTGAGTTAGGCCTGGGCCTTGATTGATTGTTGCTCCGTTGGACCTGGGCTGAATGTTGCGCTGGCCCGTGGGTGCAGCGGCATGACCCGTTTATAACAAGTGGTATCAGTGCTGAAGGTCGTGAAACCTAAGAAAAATCTCAGTGGTCACATTTATGACGGGGGAGCCCGTGAAAGTCTCCAGGTGCCTCCACTTTGTATGTGTGAAAAATTGTCCAAAAATTGATTAAGATGGGGGAGCACAACATATAAGGCGGAGGCAGTCCTCACCTATCAGGCTAGTCTTTTGGGTTGAGTTAGGCCTAAGCATTGATTGTTGTTGCTCCGTTGGACCTGGGCTTATGTGCGCTGGCCGTGGGTGCCGCGGCATGCCCGCGTTTATAACAAGTGGTATCAGTGCCGAAGGTCGAGGAACCAAAGAAAAATCTCAGTGGTCACATTTATGACGGGGAGCCCGTGAAAGTCTCCAGGTGCCTCACTGGAGAATTTAAACTCTGGACCTGTGATAGCCTCTTCTAATGGAAGAGTTGGGTCCGATGTGTGACGGGGAGATTGTTAGGTTTAGTCCCACATCGAAAATTGATGATGGGGGAGCACAACATATAAGGCGAGGGTAGTCCTCACCTATCAGGCTAGTCTTTTGGGTTGAGTTAGGCCTGAGCATTGTTGGTTGTAGCTCCGTTGGACCTGGGTTTAATGTCGCGCTGGCCCGTAGATACCCGGGCCTAGGCCGAATCCGACTGCGCGTTTATAATAAGTACCAAAAAGTTCTAAGTACCAGCACTAAATCTTATTAGCGTTGATGCCATGTATAAATGCTAGCTCCTTAACATTCATACTCCTTACATCCCTTAGCATCGATCGGTGGTGTGCTAACTCATCTCCGTCACGTGGCTTCTATTGGCACGCCAAACACTTCCGACATGGACACAGGGCATCAATTCAAATACATAGTAGATGGGAAAAACCTCGTTGCCTGGCTTTCATTTTCCTAGATACAATCGGCACGTGTTACTGTGATCGAGTTGGAACCATGTAACAGACGTGCTCTCACGAAATGTCTGGACTTAGACCATGAAGGTAAGCTCGCTTTTGGGGTTCCATATATCTCGCGCTAGGCAGCAAAAGCAATGCGATGTTATCGCTGGTTGGTGCTCAGGTGGGCTAGAGCTTGGCTGGACCACGACCACGAGGGGTATACGAGGGATGTGAGCGAGAGAGCATAGTAGAATAGTAGCAGGAGGTAGTGGGGGCCTCTTTTTAGGTTAGAGAGAGAGAGAGAGAGAGGGGATTGGGCACCGGCCAGGACATGCCCGCATGGAGAGAGAGACACACACAACTTGGTCCTCTCCTTTTCCACACCCCCAAGAATCAAGATGCACTTTGCTCAGGATATCTTTTAGGGCATGGGCTCATTTTGCTGGTAGCCTTCGGGTCCCCATCCACCTTGTTTGTGCATTGGCGCTGTTTGTTTTCCCTGTAGTGCGTGTGTCAGTGTGACCCACTCCATGCAGTGGCTTGCCTTGCTTTTGCAGTGATAGCCTGTGATAGGGTGTGGCGGTGCAATAGTAGACTAATATGAGTAGTAATAAGGTCTACATTTATCATGCCGTTCCCACAAACTTTCTAAAATTCTCTCACCAAACTTCACTGTTCATCTATCACATTAAATCCCCCTCCTAATGCATTGAGTATTAAATGTAGGTAAATAAAAAAACTAAGTACATGATTTTGATGTACACGACGAGACGAATCTTTTGAGCCTAGTTACTAGGTCATAGTAGAATAACGATTACCACAAACAAATAAAAAGTGCTACAGTGCGCTACAATGCTTGATGTGACTTTTCGACTAAATTTTACCCATCCATTTTTACAACTAAACACACCCCGCAGTAGTTGGACAAAAAAAAACGAAAATGTTACCCTCTTCGTCGATCCAGAACTTATGATACAACACAAGGCGTTGCATATAGCACTTGCATGATGCCCAAAACGCAGAGTTGTTCAATTCACTGTTTACTAGACTAGGCTTATCACAAAGCAATTGTTGCACACATTCCTGCACATCAGGGAATAGTGGACTGAACATGCAAGCTCCGAGCAAGGTGAATGTATTTAATTGCGTGTTCTAGTTGCTGCAGTTGTGGATATTAGCAAGGGAGTACTGGATTTTACACGCACGCCCTGCTATAGAACAAATGGAAGTACATTCAGCCACACACATGTGCTCTTTGACTTCCTCGCTAGGAGGCCTCCACTACTGAAAAACTTTACATTTATCCGCATAAGTTAGTACCGGTCGCATTCTAACCGGTTTTGAAGACGGGGCAAGTTAGAGGGTGTTTGGATCAGGTGACTAAAATTAGCCTGATTAATTTTAGCCTCTTGCAAGAGCTAAACTTCCAAACAGGAGAGGCTAAAGAGGGACTAAAATTAGTCTTGAGGCTAAAAATTACTAGTAGGGATGGAGGAGCTAAAAGAGACTAAAATCCCCTCTTCCTCTCTCCTCATTAATACTTTTGCTCTATCTCTCCTCAATTAAATACCACTTTAGCTCTTGCTTCCAAATAGGGGGATGACTAAATTTTCTTAGCTTGACTAATTTTAGTCATGAGACTAAAGGTGATCCAAACATGCTCTTAGTGGTTAATGCCGGAAGGAATCACTAGCCGGTACTAAAAGCCTCCCACGGCACCGCGGGACAACGGCTAGATTCCCCGTCATTTAGTATCGGTTGATGGCTGATTTTAGTACTGGTTGGTGGCTCCAGCCGGCACTAAATGGATCATTTAGTGATGACTGGAGCTACCAGCCGGTACTATATATCAGCCCCGTTTTCCTCTCTAAGCCAACCATTTGATCAAGCTCGGGCTTCTTCCTCCATCCCGTGTTAGAGGAGAGGTGTTGTCCATTTTTTCTCAAGATTTGTGGGATTTTACTCGTCCAAGTGCGTCAAAGGTTAGCAACTTCATCCTCTCTCTTTTTTTCATAGTCTTTGTGCTTTTTTATGTTTTATTGTTAAAGAAATTTGTGATTTTTAAAAGAAGAGGAATGAGCACGACTTTTTTAATGTATACATTAATTAGAGATACGTAGAGTCGATTATTTGAATTTGGGAGAGTGTTTATTGGATAGTTTGCATGTGGCAAATTAGAGTGATTTTTTTCAATTAATTTCAAGTGACATGCATCATTATGCTGTTTTTTTTCTTCAAGAAGATATTAGATTATGTTGCTAGTAAATTAACATGATAAAAGAAATAAGAAATATTTTTATTCCAATTACCAATATTTTAACTTTTAATTATGTTGAATGCATACAAATGATTTTGCAACTCGATGAATTGGAGGGTCGTGCATCCGTTAATATTTTATTGTGAAATTTGGAAAATAATGTAGAGTATAAAATATGATGATCAAAATGAAATTTGAACTTTGTAATACTAATATTGTTTCATCATATTTGGAAATAAAAGTATTTTGTATGACATTTTGTATTGGATGTTAAGAAATGTATGCATCTTTGATAAAAATAAAACTTCAATTGCAGATGAATCGGCAAAGGATGTACGACGGCCAGAGCACTAGGTCGTGGACTAATAGCATAGAAGCTTTTCTTGATGTGGCAGAGGCCAACATGTTGTCTAAGGGTTTCATGTGTTATCCATGCCGTTTTTTGCGAAAATAACAAGTAACACTCGAGAAGACACACTCTAATGGTCCACGTATATGAAAATTGTTTCAATATGAACTATACTCTTTGGAGAAAGCATAATTAACTTGGAGTTGTGATGGGAGACAATGAGGAAGAAGATGATGAAAACAACATTCCAGACTATGCTCACTTATATGAAGCCGGTGCCTTTAAAGATGAACCAATGGATGAGAAGAGAATGCTGAAGAAGAGCAGCCACCTGACGAAATAGATGAAGTGCTGCTAGATGCATAGAAAGATAGTGAAACAGTGATAGAGTCCAATAAGTTCGAGAAGATGCTAGAGGATCATAAAAATTTGTTGTATCGAGGTTGCAAACAGGGGCACAAAAAGTTGGGCAGCACGCTGTAGATGTTGCAATAGAAGGCAATAAATGATGTCACCGATAAAGGATTTGGGGAGCTAATGAAAATCGTAAATAACATGCTTCCCGAGGGTAACTAAACTGCCGTCGACAACATATGAAGCAAAAAAAAAGGTTGTTTGCCCTTTTGGATTGAAGGTACAGAAGATACACGTACGTCTGAATGATTGTATCCTGTATCACAGCGTTGAAAATGAGAACTTGGATGCCTGACCCGGTTTGCTGCGCACTACGATATAACATCAGGCGAGATGATCCTAGTGATGTTGATGAGAAGCTAGCAAAGAAGAGTGTTTCCGCAAAGGTGATGTGGTATTTTCCCTGTAATACCACGTTTGAAGCGCTTATTCATAAAGGCAAACACTAAGTTGATGTGGTAGCACAAAGAAGAACGTAAGTAAGATGATATGATGAGACACCCCGCAGATGGCTCCTAGTGGAGAAACATTGAACGAGAATTTCATGATTTTGATAAGGACGCAAGGAACATTAGGTTTGGTTTATGTACGGAATGCATTCGTTCGGTGAGTTTAGCAGTTGTCATAGTATATGGCCCATATGACCTTTGTATCTTTAACCTCCCTCCTTGGTTTAGCATGATGCGGAAGTTCATCATGACGTTGATGCTTATCCAACGCCCAAAAAACCTGGCAATAACATTGACATATACCTAAAAGCCTTGATTTATGAACTATTACTGTTTTGTAAGGAAGAAGGCGTACATGTATTGTATGAGTACAAACAGGAGTCTTTCGACCTCCGAGGCTTCCTTTCATAACCATCAATGATTGTGATGGACTTAGTACTTGCTTTTTCATAACCATCAATAGCATTTGTTTTAAACACTGTCGGAAGTGCGTGTATACGGGCCCACGTTGATTTCTAAGTGCCAATCACCCTAAGAGAGAAAGGGCATGCTGTAACTCGGGCTAAGCCTTTGTTCTGCAATCGAAAGCGTGTGTTCTCGATGACAAATGATGTTTACGTAGTATTTAGAAATGGTCGTGGTAGCCAACCTGTTTCCAAGGATATATGATGACCAGCGTGCACCAATATGAAAGAAAAAGTGTATATTGTAGAACCTACCTTATTGACAAATCTTAGAGGTCCGAAATGCAATTAACGTGATGTATCTGTCGAAAAATCTTTGCGTGAACCTCCTAGGTTTCCTAGGTGTTTATGGGGCGCCAAAAGATATAATGGAAGCAAAGTGTGACCTAGAGCTAATGGCGGAATGAAAAGACCTACACCCTAAAAAGAGAGACAAATGACAACACTATTTACGTTGTCCGAGCTACACTCTCCACAAAGAAGAGAAACAAAGTATGTTTGATTACTTGAACATTATTAAGGCCTTGTCCAGGTGCTGCTCGAATATACAGGCCATAATAAATATGAAAGAGAAAAAATTTAAAAACATAAAGTTCCATGACAGCCACGTCATGATGACAGATGCTTCCGGTTGCACTTAAATGAAATCTCACGTAAGGTAATTAATCTAAAGAAGCTAATAAACCTACAAAATGTCATTGTCCAATGTGATGCTTAGGCCCAGTTTCATACGTGCACATCTTTCATCTGGCAGAGAAAGGCAAGACTATCATATATGTTCAAGCAAACCTGAAAAGGCGATGAAACGACAACGCATGGCTTACGCTGATGCATAAGCATGAACACATTCAACTCAGCAACAGCAAAATATGTACAAGGGAAAGTATTTGCATCTTTTACAAGCCTATAGCACAATCAAGTGTGACAGATCGCATTTGCACAAGCGCACAAAAAAGGTAGGCTTGGTGACAAATCTTCACAAAGATTCGATCTGAACTCGGATCACCTATCTATATCCCTCTAGTCAGCCTTCTCTTGACCTGAAAGTTTTGGGCTTTGTGCTTTCTCGTCCTTCGGTGGAGAAGCAGCCTCTACGCTGTCTGGCTCAGTTTCAGATAGTGAAAGATAAGGGTTTCCTTCTTCCATTGGCAGTGTTCTCTTGGATCCCTCAAGAGCAATGCCCAGAACAATATTGTCTTCAAAAGCAGGTCTAGATTCTTTCTTTGGATTAGCCACCGACACAGAACCATCCTGGCGTTCGGTGGCGTCAGGTTCATGTGTCTTCCCTTTACCTGTTTTAGAAGCTGACGTAACAGGATCTGAAGATGATGTTACTGGCATCACATTATCACTCTTGTTGTTCTTCACCCGAGCATCTTCAGGTACTGATTTTTTCTGTCCCTGCTTTTCGGAGCTATTTAAACTAGCATTTTCAGGTGGAGGGGACTTGATATCTACCGAACCGTTTGTCTTGACTTTCTGCTCCTCACGTGATGATACCGGTTGAGGTTTGGCCTTATCATCACTGATCCTTGCAGATGTATCAATCAGAAGTGGACGGCCACCGACGCGACTATAGATGTCCTCTCCAAAAGGAACATTATCAAAGTCTGCATTGCCATATGATTTTTGAACCGTTCGAATTTGGGTAGCGAGCCTTGCTTTGTGGTGACCAACTATTCTAAGAAGATCCAACATAACAGTTTCCTGTGTAATTTGGAACACAGAAAAATCGTATTGATTAGTTTTTTAGTACAGCGGGACACCTAGTTTATATCTTTATGCAGCCTAAAATCCAGCTGAAATAATTTGATTAATGCATGGCATGCTGAATTGCTTAAATGGGATCCTATGTTTCTCCAAGGAAATTTTGTCAAGATTAGAAAGAGGAATAACTCTTGAATAGTTTTCCGTTTTTCACATGCAAGGAAGTCTCAAAGATATTGATGCACAATAGGTCCAAAGCAATCAGATCAGTTGAGAAACCCTGTGCAGTTATAATCAATAGCGGAGTTCAAGCATAACCAAATACACGGGGTTCAAGATTCAAACATTAGGACAATAGGACATGCTAAGGTAGCCATACAATTTTATGCTGAATTAATTTATAATTTTCTTTTCTTTGCAAGAATTATGTAGTGTTGAATTGTTAGATTTACTTTGCCTTTTTTTCCATCTTGGTAACTGCTGAGAATAATGGAAAGGAGATAAGGAAACTGAAAACTCCAAGCTGAAATAGTTCTGAAAGCTACGACATAATGACACAATCGGTGATGCTGTGAAAGTGCACTACTCCATAAACGTTCCTACTGATCTGAGTTATTATTTGAGAACACATGCTAGAAAATAATGGTTATGTGATAGAACGTATTTGTTCAGAAGACACCATAAGCATATGCCTATAGAACATACACCTAGGCTTTCTTGCAAGACAAATGTGTAGCAATGGATAGACATATTACCTGGACACTGAGATACTCCTCGAAACGTGATGTCTTCACAAAACAGGATATGTAAAGCTACAAGAAACACAGCAACAATGAAATGAACTGAGTTGGTGGCAATAGAATGGAAGATAGTGTAGTACCCTAAGAATGTATACAGATAGATAAATTTGCATGAAACTAGGATATTGACACCAGTTGGATGCAAACAAGTCGACAATTTAATGGGAACCAAAAGGAAAGCCAAAAAAAAAACGAATAGGTTAGTGGTTTTAATGTCATCATTCCATAAAGCAGGCAACCTTAATATCAGTACAGACTGGATTCATGCTTGATTTTGGCAGAGCAAAATCTTCTCAGGAAAAGCTAAGGACCTATTTGGACAAGGAGGATACCATAAGCAGGTCAAATTAAATATCAGAACATAAGGATTCCACGGTGAGATTTTGACAATACTAAATATTCTCTGAAAAAGCTAAGGACCTGTTTGGACAGGGAGAATTTGGATCCAAATCCTTGATTCAGTTTTAACATGCACAAAATACCAATGATTCCTAGAGAAATCCCCCTCATCTAAAAAGCCCATAAGAAAATAAGACCAGCATATCATATCATGTATTCATGTTGTTACGGATAATTCTGAACCAAGTTGGCATAATGGTAGCTACCAGAAAGTCAGCGCTGATATCAACTCGAGACAACATACCTATAGGCTACAGCCATCTAGAAACTAGCATCCCATCTAGCACAAGTTCTAAAAGGACAAACACAATGAAACAGCTTTGAAGCACTGGGTATTTTGCTCAGCTAAGGTAAGTTTCATTAGGTAATGTAAACAGTAAAAATAATAAATTTACATTAAAAAACAGTAAAGAAGGCCAAATATAACAATAAGGAGAGGGATGTGTTTGGTAGACAGCTCAATAAGGCTAAGCCTATGCCGAAAAAGATGTACCAATGCTGACCACAGTTCTTAGTGAGGACTGATCGTACGATAGTACTTCAACCAAAAGAGGGAATTACTCAATGTAAGAGTTACCATAAGTGCTTGATTTTTTGGATCAATTTTCTCAAAAAATACTCTTCTATGCAGTTTCTGTTGTTCTATATGTGGATTTTTCGCCAACACTTTCCTCATGTCCGCAACAATAATCTGCCAAAGAAAAATAATGAAGCATGGCTAAGAAAGTCTCTTAATACATGGAAAAAGGGTAAACGGATAAGAGATATAGATTATATTAAGTACGGAGTAATTCATAGTGGTGCTGTGCATACCCCAATTTTTCCAGCATCCATGTGGCTTATAGCAAGATAGGTCTTAATACGCCAATGGGTCCTCTGAGAGTTATTCCTTAATATAGAAACTGTAAACTTATGGTTAGGAATATATATAGCTTCTCGATCATCACCTCTAATGATTGTTGGAGTCCACCAACCAACATGCTGAAAAGCAAATCACTTTAAGTTAGCATTTTTTTTCTCAAACATGCAGGAGAGCTGCGTACCATTATATTAAAGAAGAAAAGGTAGGAAACAACATTGACTTAGCACCTAATCTCCTGGCACTAAGGCAATCAGATAAGAAATAGCATTTTGCTAACTTGGATCTCTGATATACATGCTAGAAAAATGATTAGATGAGGCATTCACCCTAATCTCCTGGCACTAAGGCAATCAGGTAAGAAACACCATTTTGCTACCTTGGATCTCTGATATACATGCTAGAAAAATGATTAGATGAGGCATTCACCAGATCTTTTGTGGGGACTAGTACATAGAAATAAAAATAATCCTACAGATAATATCATAACTAGATGGTGTAGTCTTAGCTGTAAATACAAGAAACAAGACCAAATATTTTTGAAAAAAATAATAGATAGTTGAAAACTTAATATAAGGCATGATAATACTGACCTCAACAATGCCAGAGAATTCAACACCATCTATCTTTGCATTGATCCATTCATTGACTACAAATGGACGCGTGGCATTGATCATAACACTCGAGAGAAAGTTAGTGAAAATCTGCAAGGAAAAATGATTGCTATCAGCACAATAACACAAAATAGTCCTATCAGCAGAATGTTCTGTAGTACCTCACGACCAGCAAGTGTAAGCAATACTGTCCCAAAACCTCCAGCAGTTATCCACTTCTGGGTATTGAAACCCAGCAACTCCATAAAGAGAGAAATAGCAGCAATCCAAATACCAGTATAAAGAGCTTTCATGGTAAAATCAAATCCCATCTGCCAGAAACAAACTTGCATAAGTAATACTGCAACATGAAAAAAAACTTAGAAAAAAATGTATTATTGGATAGAAATATTGCAAATCAGAAGAATAGCTTGACTTTATTACTTATTTCTAGATTTGGCAAGGTTAAATATCATATGGGACACGTCCAGAAATATAGCAAATAGAAATTTAGGGCTGCTAGCAAGTAAATGTTGAGAAACAAACTTGTGTGATTCAAATACACAATTCATTCAGAGAAAGTTCAATCATTAATTATAAATTATTACTTGTTTTTTCTCGAACCACGCAGGAGAACTGCGTGTCATTTCATTAAGGTAGAAGAATAAAATGGGGGCAGCCCCCACTAAGAACAACACACCACACACACTAAATAAACAGCAGAAAAAACTCTCTCGCCTCAAAAATAAAAACAACACGACCAGGACAGGTCCTAGGAATAGGTCTTCAACCTCCCATCATCTGACCCTTGACCAGCAGCTTAAATCTTGTAAGGCACTCAAAATTGAGGTAGTAATGCCATTCACTGGGTAAAAGGTTCCCGTGGGTGGAATTTAGGGGAGGATAGCCTCGCAAAGTATTACAAGCAATTGTTTTCAAAGAAGCAATGCTGTATGGTGCTGCAATGGCACTTTGGCGATGGGTCCTGCATGGCGGTGGCCTTTTCGGTGTGGTGTGGTGTGCTCCTCTTCCGATTTCTACTGACGTAGTGCCGTGGTTTGGGTGATCAACGATTGCGTGTAAGTGACCTGAGTGGAGGAGGCGTCTTGGCTACACGCCTTGCAGCGGACTACGGCGGCCAGCACTGCATAGTGATCGCTGGTTCGGCGTGGGACATCGTCGGAGATGACGGCGCTTCCGGTGAAGACGGCTCGTCGGCTTAACCTCCTGAGTATATGGGTGGCATGGAGCCTGTGGAGTGTGTTGTAGTGTTTTTGTGCGCCACGGGTTTGACGTCCCAAGCCAAACTCCCTCGTTGTTGCTTGTTGTTGTGTGAGTGGTGTTGTGGAAGTTCTTTCTTCCACTAGTTGTACTGCCCAGTCTGGGTTTTTTTTTCCCTGTTTTTAATATAATTGGCAGCTCTCCTGCCTGGTCCGTTTCAAAAAAAAAAAGAACCCTTATTTCGAGATCAAAGAGATACTGCATTCCACAATCGGTTTACCATGCATTGCTATGAGTGAATGGATGGTTGGCAGATGGGGAGGGCCCTAGCGAATGAAGAGAAGCAATTGCCGACGAAAAAAAGAAACAGTTCAAAGAACTATGGTAGATACCATATAATTTACTTGTTACTATACAGGGATCTTACATTTCTTGAATCATCAGGATTACGCATGTCCACGAGAAACTTCTGTAACTGCTGAATCAAGCTAAAAAGAAGAAAAGAATATGTTTGTTGGTGTTAAAAAAGGGAATAAAACTAAACACAATGAAAACAACTCAATCATACAAGGCAAGAGAACATAAAATACAGAGACACCTTTAACATCATGCAAATCAGGGTAGCACTCACTAATGTTGATCTGCACATCTTTCCATTGAATATATGATATTGCAGCCTAAGTATTATTTCAGTGACTTGATTCCATCTAGAGATCTTCAGTAAAGCAAAGAAAATAATTTACAAGAATATATACTTCGTTATAGCCCCTTGTATCTGACTTGTATGTCCTATTCTCTACATTGAAATCACTCCCTCCGATCACAAATAGATGTAGTTTTAGGATTGTCCAAACTCAGGCTATTTTAGTTTTGACGATCAATACCTAAAAACGCAAATAGCTTGCAACATAGGTTCATGCTACTAGATTTGTCATTGCCTAAATCGTAGTTGCAGCATGTGTTTTTCCAGTTGGCTCAGCTATCTTGAGTACCTGACTACATAAACTATCTAGAAATATTCCTATTGACTTTGCCATAACCTTGAAGTAACTTACATGAGCAATATTAAATCAATAAAGCTACAGCTCACAAACAAAACCTTAAGTTTCTTTTAGAATGTAGCATTTGAACCTTGTGAGAATATATGCAACGGCCAGGACAGTTGATAATGATCTCACGAAAGTTATTAGGCGTGTTTTCACAGCTTGGCTTGCCGCTGTAGGTAACACAACTGGATCCAGACCCCTGTAATATGGCAAAGAAAGATAAATAGCAGAAAACAAAACTACAAATGGGTTAAAGTCCATGTGGACCACATAAATTTTACAGGAACTGTAGGTAGTGCAATTCCTATGGGAAACAGGAAGAATTTTAACATTAGAAACAGGCCAAAGCATTGCAACAATGAAATATCAATAGGATGCAGAAAGCATATGGTGTAGCTATACCTGCATATTAGTGTTGCACCTGTCCAGAGAAGTAGAGGCTGAAGGTAGGATGACGAAATTAAATATGTAGGGCTCTTCTTCCAATTGCCACCATGCTGCATGGTCCATTTCGAACAGTTACCATATTTTTAGCCAGCCTAGTATGTGATCATGTAAATTAAAAATATGGTTGCATGTAACAGAAGCATACATCAAAACGGTTTCTAATATCCCGCATAAGTGGCAAAAAACCCCATAGAGTAAACACAATAATTCCAATTGCAGGGACCACAAGTGAAGTAGCAGGATTTGCAAGTAAAGTATCGCATGACCTGTCAAGACAAAAAAAAAGCAATTACTAAAAGGATATAAACTACATGCAGAGGCAATATAAAAAGGGACGGTTTTTAAAGTAAATAAAAATAAATTGTTTCACATCCCGAAATTTTTAGGGTTTTGCCTTTTTTTATACAATGCACTTCTGCAGAAGTGGGTACATTCCATGGGCAGATTTACATTTTGCTAACTAAAACTATAAAATACATTCAAGCATGAAGCTAATGACTTTTCCTAAAGAGAGTCATAGTAACTCAAGAAAAAAAAAGTTAAGGAACAAATAAAGTCAATTAAAGCTGTCTAAGGAATGTAGCCAGCGCAAGAGCATGACCAGGGTTAAAATTGAAGTTCCATTAAATTAGCTACCATTTATATTATCTAACAAATGGGTAGTGTTGTAGACTAATACATAAGTTAAGATACCACAGTATGATATATATGCATCATCATATGCCCAAACATTAAATTTAGTACCATTGTTGTCTTATTATCTAACTTCAACAGGATACCAAGAGGGAAAACCTCAATGCTCCTAACAAGAGGTATAGGTAATCACCCTTGAATGCATACTTTTCTGGACTCCCCTTACCAACACAATGTAAGATACTAAATTAGTATCATGTGGTACTACATACTGTAGATAATTATTCTCCAGTGTCCTGATTAGTGGGCTTTGCAGTCACGCAAAAAAAGAATGACCAGAACTGCTGCCTTTCTCTTTGCTCATTAACGTGTCGGTCTAATCTTGGATGTTGAGAACTATCTAAGCATTCAGGAACTTCATAAATAAAGAATGGTACAAGGGGAACTACCTAGTCAGTGCTAGTGATGCACTCTTGACAAGAGAATTTTCCTGCCAAGGAACTGGCAATGCAAAAGACCTAAAGCCCAGAGATCTATATCTGTGAGGTGTATAAAGCATGGGCCTATAGTTACTCTCCAAAACATTATGACCCCAACAGTCTTGTCTCTGCACAAACAAAAACAAGCAAGAGTTACTCCATAAGTTCTAAAATAGAGGCAAAACCAGTGTAACTTGGACACCAGAATTCTAAGGATTTGTTCAGATGAACACTGAAAACAGTGTTAGATTCCAAGCTGTATTTATTATGTACAAAACAAAGTTTGCCATGTCAGAGACCCACACTCAAATCAGACAATGATACCCGAAGCCATGCCCATGTTACACTGATTTTTACCGTTGAACTGGCACAAATTAGGGGAAAAATAACTATTTCCATACAACAGTAATATCAAAGTACAATGTTACCTTGGAACAAATGGCAACGCTCAAGTTAGGAGGGAAGGAGTATGATTTAATGAAGAATACTATTGCTTAGTTAAACATATGTGATGGATGCTGGCACTACTAAATACATAACAGTTATCAACATCAGTTACTTCTCATTTCTCAACCTATAAACAAATGATGAAGTATGTAACCAATTGATCAAATGACATGCAGACAGGCCTTTAGTTAAAAAGAAACTACGTTTAAAAGCAGCAAAATATTGTTAAACCATATTTCCTAGTGAGCATGACTAATGCATTGTGATATGGCATCCGGCTGTGTGCTCTACATAACTCAAAATCTCAAACCAAATACACT
>OAMR01000347.1:408138-420630 GCA_900205405.1 Echinochloa crus-galli
CGTGTCGGTCTAATCTTGGATGTTGAGAACTATCTAAGCATTCAGGAACTTCATAAATAAAGAATGGTACAAGGGGAACTACCTAGTCAGTGCTAGTGATGCACTCTTGACAAGAGAATTTTCCTGCCAAGGAACTGGCAATGCAAAAGACCTAAAGCCCAGAGATCTATATCTGTGAGGTGTATAAAGCATGGGCCTATAGTTACTCTCCAAAACATTATGACCCCAACAGTCTTGTCTCTGCACAAACAAAAACAAGCAAGAGTTACTCCATAAGTTCTAAAATAATGGAGGCAAAACCAGTGTAACTTGGACACCAGAATTCTAAGGATTTGTTCAGATGAACACTGAAAACAGTGTTAGATTCCAAGTTGTATTTATTATGTACAAAACAAAGTTTGCCAAGTCAGAGACCCACACCCACATCAGACAATGATACACGAAGCCATGCCCATGTTACACTGATTTTTACCGTTGAACTGGCACAAATTAGGGGAAAAATAACTATTTCCATACAACAGTAATATCAAAGTACAATGTTACCTTGGAACAAATGGCAACGCTCAAGTTAGGAGGGAAGGAGTATGATTTAATGAAGAATACTATTGCTTAGTTAAACATATGTGATGGATGCTGGCACTACTAAATACATAACAGTTATCAACATCAGTTACTTCTCATTTCTCAACCTATAAACAAATGATGAAGTATGTAACCAATTGATCAAATGACATGCAGACAGGCCTTTAGTTAAAAAGAAACTACGTTTAAAAGCAGCAAAATATTGTTAAACCATATTTCCTAGTGAGCATGACTAATGCATTGTGATATGGCATCCGGCTGTGTGCTCTACATAACTCAAAATCTCAAACCAAATACACTGGCATGCCTCTTGTTTCAGACTAGGTCTATTGAAAAACAAAAATAGGTTTAAAAATAATACCATGATATACACAGAGTTGTCTGTTACAGCTACATGAGAGAAACAGATAGACACAGAAAATATTTAATATGCACAACAAGGGAGCGAGAGGTAGCAGAGGCTGGAACTTTATACATTTTTTTAAAAAAATAAATAAGGGAGTGAATTTCAAGTTTTGAAAACAAAAGAAAAGTGGAAAAAGGGTACACCTACAGTTAGATGTCTTCCGACCCCCTCCTCCCTCTAAAATTGGTCTTACAGTGAATGAACTGTGCTGTTAACTTAGCAATTGAAAAGAAAGAAAACATACACCAGTAACTGAAGGAAACGAAGTGGATGACAAGGGAAGAGAGCTCCTCATCTCAGGGCTCTGAGTAAAAGAGAGACAGAAAGATTCATAAAACGATAACAAAGAAGACTACGAATAACAAGAAAAGCAGGAAGCAATATGTACCCTAAATTTGTTCCTTTGGTAAAATATGTCAGTCGCAGGCACTCTTTGGAACAGCTGGGATGTCAACCCAACTGCCATCTCAAGCAAAACTCAAACTGAACAAAATTCACATCCACCAAACGACAGTCCTGTATCAATCACTGATTTTCCATATCTGCTAATTTACACCCCTGAAACATAAAAAAAAACCAGAATGGCTTATTTTTTAAAAACTTCTAAATGTCAGTCAACAATTTCAGCTATGATCGTGTTCGCAATATAGAGTACTTGGTTCGCTCACAGAGATGGATCATCAGCGATACAATGGCTAAGGAAGAGGGCAGATAAGACATAAGAGACTAAGTACTTCTTTAAACTATTAAGGGATTGCAATCATCGAGCAAACATAGGAGCTGGAATTTCAACAGCACTATGATTGTCTAATGCTGGTCGCAATAAGTAATCTCGGCGATTTGGAAGCTAGAACCTCAGGTCCTCAAATAAGATAATCCCACAAAACCATTAATACAATGGCAAATATTTGCTTTTACGAAACA
The DNA here is from genome assembly GCA_900205405.1 of Echinochloa crus-galli. Classification (NCBI taxonomy): domain Eukaryota; kingdom Viridiplantae; phylum Streptophyta; class Magnoliopsida; order Poales; family Poaceae; genus Echinochloa; species Echinochloa crus-galli. Next base: position 410,051 of record OAMR01000347.1, read on the forward strand.
AATTTATCCTGCCAAAAGAAATTGTTAGCACTGCCCAAGTCATTTAGCTGATATTGGGTTTGCTCCAAGCCTCCCCCACAGAATTTGTTCGCTCCCTACAGAACCACATGCTGGGTAGCTAGCCAACACATTGCTACTTGGTCTGAAGCCAAATTTCACATTTAGTTATGTTAGCTATTACTACTACAGTGGTGTCCTATCCTTACTGTTTAGCTCATGATTGCCGCGCGCTAAGCTCAATATAAGCATGAACCGCAAGGTGAAGTCTAAACAGCTGATTACCGAGAGTCAGGCCGCCCAAAGCGGGAGCTAGGTGCGGCGAACCGAGAGGCAGATGCTCCACAGTCCACCCGTACCTGGGCACACGGCTGGCTGGCGGGACCGCCGGCGCCGGGTCGGGAAGGGCGGAGGCGGCGCCTGGGTCCCCGGCGCGGCTCAGGGGCTCGCCGGGAACCGGTGGGATTCGGTGGGGTTGGGGTTGGTTCCTCCTGGGGAAATGAGGGAGGCTGGCTTGGGTGGGGAGGGGAATAGGAGCCAGCAGGAAGGAGGAAGGCGAAGGCGAAGGCGAAGGCGATAACGCCCTCGGCGCGCGGCGACACACACAGGGGAGAGGTGGAGGAGCGCGAGGGCGACGGGCGGGAGGGCCAAGCCGCGCACGTGGTGCGCGATCGGCCGCGCGAGCTTCTTTCGCGTTTGGTTTCTCCGCATCTCTTCTTCCTTTCGCTGTGGGCTGTGTTTGACTCGTGCGTTTTTGTCGTATGTAGTGGGCGATGTGTGCCAGAAAAGGATTTTCTTTTTCCTGTAGGTAATGAATTATTATTGCGTTCACGCTTCCAGCCTGCAGAAAAATCGAGCTCCTTGATATTTTGCTCCAAGCAAGGCCAAGGCCTGCTGCTGGCTCTTTACCAAGGGGACAAGGGTCGTCGTCCAAAGGCTCAAATGAACCGGGCCGGGCTGCTCGGTATGCATGGTTGCTCCACAGTCAACCAGGTTCAGTCTGCAAGTCTTCTTTCAAACACCAGGGACACCTCAGCATGCTGGCTGACTGAGTAGCTGATAAGTAAAGTGTTGAATTTGTTTTGCATTGAGATTTTTGCGTATGTAGTTGCTTCTCCGTAAAGAACAATAAAGGACAGCACAAACAACACTTGCAAATTGAGATTTTTGCGTATGTAGTTGCTGCTCCGTAAAGAACAATAAAGGACATTACAACAACACTTGCAAATTGGTGTTGACAGAACAACACTTGCAAGGGTTCGTAGGCTTTTGAAATGAATCCGCCGTCTAATAAAGAGAGATCGGCGACCTCATGAGTCATGAAGTTTTAAGTGGCGATTGTGCTTCTTTGAAAATGGTGGTGTGGTCATTCTTCTCTTCTTCATCTAGTCATCTTACCGTTTATCTATTCTTTGTCTTGACAACACGTACATTAGTTAGGTGTCACGGTGTGTCACATATGGTGACCGCGGAGACCACTGATCTTGTGGCAGCATCTCTCCTATCAAGTTGTTTAGCACTAATAATGCCAAGCTCTTTTGAGTTGAAACCTCAAATAACCCTCTACGATTTAGGCACACCAATAAAACATATTCCTTTTAGCAGTTTGATGAGTGTGCAAAAGAAACATCACAATGATGGGCTCTACATATTAATCTTGATTATTGATCCACACACCAATTCAAGCCCAATCAAGATACTTCTCCTTAGTTACCTAGTTATTATAATTCATGACATAAACGATATGCATATATGCTGCCCATAACGCATAGATGTATAGTTCCTCCTGTTCACAATCTTCAAAACAATTGTTTTTCTACAATTTTTAGGCACCTTTCCTATACTTTTTTTTATCTTACCATTCATTAATTGCATTTTTAATTACCTTGTTTCTTCGTGTATGCATGCTTAAGTGAAATTGAATGAGGATATGATGGGAATTTTATCTGCACTTTCGTCCCTAAATATAAGGACTTCTGAAAATTTTGCTTAATTATGTGCTGGTTGTGGGGCTAATTGATGCCATAAGTAGATAGTTTTAAACACATTGCACGGATTATAATCATCAAACCACTCCTAGATTAGTGTATACAAACAATTGAGTTTCACACGGAAAGTTAATAACTTGAGATTGGGTGTGGTGACACTCAAAAGTCAACATATTGAGGGACAAAATTCAGAATTAGAAACCATTACATTCAGGGATGGAGGGAATAGCTTCCTAACTCTTATGCCCACGTCTAAAACAATAAGTATTATGAACTAGAGGGAGTATGATGGGTTGCAAGACGTGCTATCATTTTGTTTACTATCAAGCTAGCAACCATTCCTCTCGTCTACCAACCACATTGTAGAGTGTGTGCTTTTTTTAAACAGAATAAGTAGTGGGTGGCCATATATGCAACAAAGTGGTTCTGGGGTGGTAGCTTTTGCAATTTTTCCTTTAAATTTGAACTTAGTGGTATATTAAGATTAAAAAACAACGTCCAAAATCCACATATAAAGAACTCAAATGTGACAATTGTATGATAATATGTTATGACTGCAATTGTCATTTATCAACAAGGAAAATAAAATCCAGAATAATCTTTTTTTTTTGTACAATCACTCGGAAAACGAGTCTTACAAATTTCACCAAAACACCCTCATTAGCTCCGGGACGCATTATAAACAAAGTTTCCACGTGATAGATCCAAAGATTCATCACACAAAAAAAATTGCAATAAACTCTATTTTTAATTCGAACTTTAGCTCAAAATTCTCCACGACAATCTCTGAAACAAAACCTTTTCCGGTCACCGAATTCCGGGTGACGGTGGTCCAGCGGTGGTAACCTGTGGTGTTGGAGGCGGCTACAAAGCTATGGGTTGGTGACGATGAGGCGCCCCGGCCTCGTGAAGAAGCAGGGGCACACGGAAAAGGGCGTGTTTTTGGCCACACACCGTGTAGCACCACCGGCGTAAGGCAATTTGACGGCATGCCCCGTGCTTTGTACCGCTTTCAGAGAAGGCGTCGCAGTGTGAGGAAGAGAAAGCCATCCAGCCGGGGAAACGGCTGCCAGGAAGATAGACAAAACGTGTCGAAGGCTAGAAGCGGGGGCTAGACCGAAAGCTGGACTGGACAATTGGGCAGATGCTGGGAATCTACATGTTCCCCACGTTGCTTTTGGCCAAGCGACGCGGCAGAAAAGAACAACCCAAGATCACTATCACTTGCAGTAACTTGGAAGGTTCAAATCATGGGAGGGCAAGAAAATCCGGTGCCCAAACCCTGTCCACAGCAGTATTTCGATTCTGGATAATGCCGAATTTTAATCCACGTCATCAAAACCGTAATTGGTTCTCAATTCACAAGCAAACTACGATACAACAAAACGCCAGCATCAAAGCATGTAGCTGGTAGTCTGGTACAGGGCAACCGCCTCGGTTTTGAAATTGGAAAGCCAAAAAGCTCAGTAAAACGAAAGATCTGATCAGCTATCTATGCTACTCCATGTTTGCTAAGCACTGTTGAGGTTAGTAGAGACTAAGGCGAGGTCCACATAGCTCCAGCTCAATGGACCCATATATAGCACCCGGTCGAAAACATTCCTGCCCATGCGACCGATCCTGATGCTAAAACAACCCCACAGCCACAGGATATAACGGACATATGTCTCTGCACCATAAAAATCTGCAATTTCCTCATTCTGACCCATCAGGGAAATGTTGGAGAGCATCTTGCTTTCCGTTCACATAGAACTCAATGACAGCTTTCATCCGGTCTAACTTGTCTGGATGGTAGTTCAAATGCACAACCACTGGCTTTAGCTTCTTGAGCTGAGCATCTTTCCTCACTGTCTTGAAGAGGACTTTGCTGTTCATGAAAAGATATATATCCATGGTTCTCCTGGATGCATGAAGACCTTCATAACCTGGATGAGATGGGATGAACAGTTCCTCGTTGAAGACTGCTTGGTCCCATGCCTTCTCATGAGAAAGGCGGTCAGCTACACGATCTAGAAGTTCTATTGAAGGAATCGTTGGTCTTATATAGAAAAAGCCAGAGTTGTAAACCCAGATCCGCATTGTGTGAGCATATCTGGCCCAACCCATAGATGGCTCATCAAACACGTCGTTGAAACCATAAGCTGTCATGTTGGTGTGGCCATCACTCATGGATTCTACATCCGCATCTCTGTAAAGGTGGTCGAATGGGTTCCTCAGGAAAATAATATCAATGTCCGAGAGGAGAATACTATATCCGAGCTGTAAGAACTCCCTTAAAACACGAAACTTAAGTCCAGAAACAGCGTGGTTCCCCCCAGTTTTTGCAATGTTGTCGATGCCTTCATCAGGGTCACGCCGGTAGACTGGAACACCTCTGGATTTGCAGAAGCTTTCTATATTGTCATCCAATGCCACAACTAGGAAATTTGGAATACCAACTCGCTTGATATTGGTAAACCAAACTTCAAGCATCTCCCTCACGTTGGAGTTCGCCAATGCAACAATAGGTTCCTTTTTCACAGCAACCTCTTCCAGTATCTTGGCCAACCTGGGATTAACAGATTCATCAGGGATCACTGTTGGATTTGTTCTCAAAGCCTTGACAGTTCCAAAAGGACCAGCCTTGTACAAGGTCTCATCTTTTCCTTGACCAGCCAATTGAAGTTTCATGGATAGTTCATTAATCTGCCTCCTCAGTTCAGCATTCTTTCTCTCCAATGATGCCAACTGGGACTTAAGGTTGGTAACTCGCCCTGATGATTCACAGGCAGTTGAATCAACCTAATGAATGAGCAGAATACACATCGTATTAGTATTAGAATGTAACTACTACTCAGGATGAGACATCTAAACGGATAAGAATAAAAACTAAAGGTACAAAACACAAAGAAGAAAATAAAGGTATTAATGATACAAGTGTACTTGCCAGTTAATTGCATAGCTATCTTGCTTACTTTAACAACATAGACAAAAAAAACATTGAAAGATAAACAACTACAGGTCACATTTCAGAAAGGAAAAAAGAGGAAGAATTTGTTCGGTTCATTTCTGTAGATTCATGAAGTGTACTTTGATCTTCAGTTGTAATGATATTTCAGATTTAACAGACCCGTTTAGAATGCAAAGTGTCATATTGCAAGTCACAGACTACAAGAAACCACTTATAGGTCACATAGCTATTCTCTACATAAAGCATGTTTAGGCCAACGGCCATACAGAGCTGTACAAACACTTTCACATTCACCTACTCTCATCGGTAAAAGAGCCCAGTAATGTAGCAGTACTTATTATCTTTAGAAATCAACCATACAGATATAGCAAAACATTGTTGCTAAAGAACGACTATTGAAAACAACCAGCAATTTAAGGAGCAGATTAAGCGACCACTTAATCTAAAATATCAATGCATTAGAGAAGGAGGTGCGGGTTTCATGTGGGCCTCATACATAGCGAGGACCTGATTAACAGCACAGGATGATGCTCAAATGGCCCTGTGTGAATTTCGTGTTCTATTCTAGAACAACAGATCACCAACATTCTTAAATTGTAGAAACTTTGTTTTGCTACACTTTCTAGTTAGCATAAAAAGGTAATCCCAGCCTTGGCTCATATTGGGACTCTAAATTGAGCTCAATAAGAGTCCAATCTGAACCAGCTCTTAATGTCATTCAAGCTGGATCTTGTGCCCTGATGTGCACAACTGAACAACATTGAAAACATGTAAATGAAGAATATCATAATAAAAGTTGATTGCTCAGGCGACCTCCCTGTAATACCATTCCTCATCCCAATAACATAGGCCGCAGGCAAAACAATTAGCTTGGACACTTGAGACTTATTTCAAAACCATTAAGTCATTATGCCCTATGATGCTTGCTGATGCAGCCTCAGAAACAGAAAAGGCCATCCTTTCCTATTCTAACAGCCGGAATGTTCCAGTGCTCAAAAGATACAGCATCCCTAGAATATTGGAGCTGCTTCCTATCCATCTGGTTATCAAATGTCCTTACAGAGTTACAGTTTTGCAGATGTATACTTTATGCAATATTTAGGGATGGACTGAAGAAGGTTTAGCAAGGATTGAATCAAGGGCACTGCGATAATTTTGGTACTGTGTCAATGAGGAACAGGTAGGTCAAGTGATCTCCATGTAGTTAAACATAATAAAGGTTGCCAGCAATGGACAAAATTTCTGTGAACCTCAAATTGCAATGCGATCTAGGCACATGTAGCTATCTGAATCAGTGATCTGCATCCACGTTTATCTATGCTCCTATCAATGACACCATAACTAAAAAGACAAATGTTGAGAATGGAAACATTCCCACAAGACGGCAACAAAATTTTTATCAATGCTAGAACTCAAACTCCATGCACCCAGCTTCATACACCAATAACATACTAGTATTTATTTAATGTCTCATCAAAACCATCCTTCAAAAAGGAGACTAAACACTATTTTGGCTAAGGCTAATCCAGATCATTTCCTCAGATATATTAGAATAGACCATTCAGGTCCCTTAACATCGTTTCTAGTTAGCCCAAGGTAGAACGCTACAGCGATCCCCAATTTTTTATCATCCACGGCGAGAACAGTAACCACCAAGATCCCGTTTCCAACCAGATGCAGGGCAGGTAAGAAACAAGAAGCAGAGAGTGAAGGGGCAGTACGTGGCTCGACCATTGGAGGGCAGAGGCAGAAGGGCGGAAGAGCCCGTTGGGGTAGAGGAAGGCGCAGACGCAGCCGAGCGCGATGCCGACAGCGACCGCCACCGCGATCCGGGATCCGCGCGACAGGGGTTTCCCACCGCCGCTGCCGCTCCGTAGCATGAGGGGGCCGTCCCGCCGCCCGGCTAAGGCCATCCTGGAGATCTCGCCGGCGGCGGTGGGTGAGATTGCAGCCGGCGGCGGTGGGGTTTAGCTGTTTTTCCTTAGTGGGGAAAAAATGATGGGACGAGTTGGTGATCTTCGCGTCGTGTACAACCATTCATCGGAAAATCAATGGGCCGTATCCCATTCAGTGAATATATTTTTGGTCGGAAGCACCATTCAGTGAATACTGAATATTTCTAGTATTTGCTTAAGCTTGAATTGTGTGCCTGACACCGTTTGTTTAATCTTCCCCAGGTATCTGGACCAAACAGTGCCACATACTTGCCAAAGCCCGAAGCTAAAAATCTACGCTCCGTTCCAAAAAAAATAATTCTCACTCCCCGAGAAATCAAACATGTTAAATTTGATCAAATTTATATAAAATGATACTAATATTTATATTTACGATACAAAATATATAAATATTTTGTTGACTAAAGTTGAGAGGGAAAGCCCTTACCTATTTTTTAGATTTTTTTATTCCAAATCATGTTAATTCGCTCACATGGAGAGTCGAACCTGGGTCTCTTGGGTGCTACTCAGATGCTCTAACCACTAAACTAGATGCCCTTTCACAAAATACGTAAATGTTAGTAATTTTTTATAAATTAATCAAATTAAGCTAGAGTTGCAATCTTTTTAGGACGGGGAAGTATTTGTTTCCCTCCCAAATTATCAAAGTTGGATTATATTCCAAGGCAACTATATAAAAAATTTTGTGACACCACCTTTAGACCATAAATATTAAAATAGCCTATCTAGGTCCTAGGTGATTCTAGGATGGTCTTCTACATATAACTCAAAACTCCAGCGGGAAGGCAAAAAAAAGTCTAAAATTATATATTAACACAACCGAGAAGTCTCTGGAGAAACTTTTCTGAAAATCTAATTTCAAAATATTCCACCCACATAAGCTGCAATAAACATGTCTGCTAATTTTCTTGTAGGTTTGGTTATACTTTTGTGTGAAACTTATTTATTCGAGGGTCTATGGGAGCCCGTTTTGTAGTTAACAATTTTTATAATATTTTAGAAAAATAAACTACTTGCTGCTCGTAGAAAAGGCTTATAGTTTGACATAACTCATACAGTTCTAAGTTTACCTAAGAATGTAGAAAACCAATAATATTTATTAAATTAAATGATCATTTTATATTCATTATGAACTGCATTTGCATATCTTACTACTTTTATGTGGTAGATGTTAATACTCTTAAAGCTTGGTCAAATTTAGGATAAAAAATTAGAAGTCCTTATATTTTTCTGATGGGTATAGCTAATGCTTATTACCTGCTTATCATACTGCAATTTTTTTTTGGAATATGTTACTCTATGTCTATTATGAGTAGATTATCCATTTGGATTGAGAGGAGAACATCTAATTATGTTGTATGATAGTTTTGAGTTTTGTTGTAAGGTAATTTAACTATGCTAAGACAATAATATGTATTGAGTACAAACATAAAAAAATTCAACCATTGTAAGGACTATATGCTCTGAGAAGGGCACTAGGATTTTTAAAACTATTCAACATAATAGTAAGGAAAAGAAAAAAAATCAAATTCTATCAAATATGTTAGGGGACTTGAAATTAGTTCACAAGAACATTAATTATAATAATAAAGATAAACATATCGATGTGTGTGATTTCCGTTATTATACTTGTTAGTTGTGTTCAACTTATTATTACTCATTATTTAAATTCTACATTTATCATTGCATTATGTTCCACTGTAAGGATGTTTGTTCACTTTAAATTTATTTTTGTAACGACTGAGTCAAGAGTTCTGCCTGATATATATTTGTAGAGAAGAAAAACAATAAATAAAAACCCCACATGAAAAAAAACACAAAGAAGAACCAACAAAAATACAATAAAGAAGAACTAAATAAAACACATTTCATTCTTTAGACATTTGCATAAAATTGTTGAAGCCTCTTTGCCCATGCTATATACTAACCGCCCCTTAATTTTTTTTCAATGGGTGTTTCCGTAAGCTATGCATTCTTTCCATCCACAACTACCAATTAACCAATATTTTCAAAATTCTTACTATGCGGATGGGCGTGTTGGGAGCTTTGCCCACCGTCCTCCACCATTGCGAAGCGGATTGCAGTTCACTTGAATTTGTTGTGTTCATTAGTGTTCAAGCACTCCAAACTCTTATAGCTTGTCCCGTAATGATAGCTTGCTTGACGCATACCCTCTAGCCAACCACGGGCATTCACAACTGGTTTTGGAATTCACCATATAAAAAATACATTTTAGAGGAGCCAAAGCTTTCGAAATTAAATGAGGGTATCCATTGCTCCAATAAAATTGTGCGAAATAATCTGATTTTGCCACGTATTCACTATATACATATATACATTAAATACCAACACTAGTCGATCAGGGGCACACAAATAACATATGTTGTGAAGAGTTAATCGCCACAATGTTAACGTACAACACTAATTCCATTGTTTGTTCAATAAACCCTATTGCATGGTTATGTTTTTCTTAGATATTTGGATAATTTTGGGCCACTTTAAATTTTCTGCTAGATGTACATAAGAAACAACACCTTAGCAGCAGCCTTATATACTTATTAAAAGAACTTGTACAATATGCCATAAAAGGCTACAAATTTGGTATATGTTGAACTTCTCTATCAAGTGCTTAGTTTGAAGATTTTATAATAACAAATGAGCCTGTTGCATGGTTCCATTTTACTAAGAAATCTGAAGATTTTGGGCCACTTTAAATTTTCTTCTTGATATACGTACACCACCTCAGAATTTTGTGCACCATGCTTATCCACTTATTATAAAAAAAAGTTGTACAATAGGCCATAAAGGCTACAAATTTGGTATATGTTGAACTTAGCTATTCAATGCTTACTTTGTACATTTTAGTAATAACAAATGAACCTATGGTCAACATTCTTATGCTCCACAACTTCCATCATTAATGGAGAACATTTTGTTTATTTTCATTGGTTTGAGATGGTGCAGGAACACCAAATACCCAGTCGAGGACATTCAAGTACTTGGAGCGAAACACTTCCCTTTCCTGCGCATAACAGTGCATAATGACCGAGGTAGCTAGACTGAACACTACCACATCAGCTCGCTTTATATGAAATATTGAAGGGAGTAGCCCTGTATCAGCCATGCATGCGGAGAAGCTCTCAATAGCTCTGGCAAGACAGTACAAGGATATTTCCATCCTCCTACTCTTCTTCTCAACAAGTAATGCTAGACCTGTTGGAAACTGACATATGTAGGGAAAAAGTGCGGTGTCATAAAAGCACACAATTAAAAAAATGTAGAGTTCACTAGAAAATTTTCTCAATTTTTTCTTACAGTGCCAAGTACAAGCAATGGGATATTGCACCTCCGAAAGGTCCTAAAAAGCAGGCATGTCCAACCCCTGGAATATATTGGAACACCATAAGTTGTCATCCACTCATCCCACTCAATGGTAATAAATTGATAATATATACATTTGCCTGCCAAAGAGTTGAAGCAACAAAATGCAAACTCACCATTCACATGCACAATACACGGATAGGAAAAGGCTAGATCTCGCAATTCCTGAAAGATTCTTCCCTAGTATTGAGAAAGGCCTGCTTGTTGCAAGATGAAGCATATTCAGAGAAACTGTGATGAAATGCAGCACAAACTAGAGAGGATACATGAAAACTTGCATAGATAATACACATGCACTACAAATGCTGC
>OAMR01000347.1:420660-449390 GCA_900205405.1 Echinochloa crus-galli
CCCCCCCTCCTTTTCTTTCCCAAATGGGGCATACTTGCTTGACAATTGACATATCGATATTATTACAACCAATTACACATGTATACGTATTTCTTAGCATGCATAAGCAGAACCTTTTCTCAACTTATAGAAATTACACATCTATGATCTTTCTTACGATTTACCTTTTGATGAGACATGTTCGATGAACTACAACTGTAGGAATTAAGTACACTGGAACATAAACGGGAATGCTCTTCCATATGCTTGTAGCAAGAATTAAAAAAAAGTGTCCTGTGCAAGATTGGTTTCCATGGAGTATCTGGATTGAACATTTAAAGAGATATTAGATAACAAAAAAAATTAGATTGAACATTTGAAGGGATAATAGATAAAGGAAAAATATTAGATTGAACATCCGAAGAGATAAAAGATAACAAAAATTTTAGATTGGAATTAGGCAAGGTATTAGCTTTTAGGGAAAAATATTTCACATGAGAAAAAAAATCTCAAACTTCTCATGGATGTACAAATTTCTATGTAACATATGAATGTGATGTAACAAAAAAAAATGGATACATCTATTTTACTTACTGAGCAGGGGACTCTCATTTTTGGATCCAACTTTAGGTTAACACCAATAGATTTGTAGTATTTCTCTATACCCGCTATGTTAGTAAATGCACTGTTGTTGACTAATTCCTTCAATCCTTGTAGAATGATGGGGTCCTTTCCAATTTGCTTGCCTAGAAAAGCTTTATATGATGGTGGAAAACTGTCCCGGTTTAGAATGTATGCAGATCTGTAGAAGACAGGATATATATGGAACATAAACAAGCTAGTATGATTATATGGATGGTGAAACACATACATACACATATAGAGACACACTTGTGCCTTAATATGTATTAAATCAGAGTGTACATGAATGCACAAGAGATTGAAACGGACTTCTCAGTTGCAGAGTGCAGACTAAATGTAAATTACCTTTTAATCTAGTATGCATATTACGGATCCTTTATTTTATCACAATGCAATCAAATTCAGAAAATGTAGATAGCAAATTTGTTTCTCGAAACAAGGGAACGGTTGTTGACACCCTGAACAACATGAGGTAGTAACAACCATTTTTATGTTTTACGTTACAAGGGAAGCGACCGATCTTGCATCTAACAATGTTTTTCTTTCATATTTCTCTTAACTATATTGGGGGTGTAAGTAGTGATTTTAACTTTCGTCGTCTCAACTTATCTTGTTTATACATCAAATTGTTTAGTATTTCTTCCTAGTTCAAAGAGAACATTTCCCCAAAACAATAAAAACTTATGGAGCTAATTGTGTCTTTATTGTTACCTGACCCATATACCATATATATGTTTGTCTATAAATGGTACCCATGTTTCAAGATTTGCGTATAACCATATATACTCGGCGCGCTTATAAGACTCACAGTTCACTTCATATATATAGTTATTTATTATGAAAACAAATACTATATTAGAAACAATCTGTATTCATATTATAATGAAAAATAATATACCATAATACTGTTATCCAGTTGATAGGAAACTTACGCAATTTGTGCTGATGAAACACACATAATGAAGATATCACCATGTGACCATGTCAATGGTTTACATATCATTCCCAACCTTTTGCTCTTCGTTCCACAACGGGCTGCAAGTACACCAGCACGCACTAGAATGTATGTTGCCAAGCTAGTATGCGTTGTTCGCAGCCCCGTGAAGAGCATTGTAGGACCAGCGATCAACCCTGCTACTAATGATCTCCAGCTTGCTGTTCTGAAGCAACAAGATTGCTGAGTTATGCTATATTATTAGTGCAGTAATCAAACCTGTTCATGGCTAGATATGTATGCACTTCCTAAGTTTCAAATTGCGGATAGTTTTGACTTTTATATCTAAAAAAGCCAAACCGATCTACAATTTGAAACGAAAAGAATACATATTCATAACTTTTATCATTAATAATAGTAATGTTATTTACTCCAAGCTCATCATCATCGCAACCAATATACTGTAGTAAAGGGAAATTAGCTAGCAAGGAGCAGGGGCAGAGATTACATCATGTTGATTGCTTGGTCTCGGATCAGAGATCACTGACCTCTCACGTCCCCACATGGCGGAGATGAACTCGTCCACGGAGACGTAGCTGCCGGCAAAGGCCCCCAAGAACATCCCGTACCTCACCGTCTCCTTCACCGCGCCGACAACTCCTTCCGCGCTTGTCGACGCCGTCGTTGGCTTCCTACATACACGCACGGCGCCCAAAGTAATTGTGAGATGATCAGGCTAGTTATAGCTACCAAGCATGTGCGATATGATGGCGAGTAGTAGCCGGGTAGAAGAGACCTCGCTCTGCCGGAGATGAGGGTGCGGAGGCGGACGAGTGCGGAGAGCAGAGCGAGGCCGCCCTTGAGGCCGGAGCCGATGGCGAATCCCTTGAGCACGGCCTCCACGCACCGACGGAGCCACACCGGCCGGGATGACGGCCCTCCCATCCGGCGGCCAGCGCTGCCCGCGCACTCGAGGCTGCGGTCATGGGGTTGAGAATTGAGATCCTCCAGGGAGCAGCAGGGGGCCATGATCGAGTTCGTTCGCGATGGATCGGAGAGCGAGGACGAGTGTGGTACAAGGAACCCCACACCAACAGTTCGCTAGGCAAAGCTAGCAAACACGGAGTATGGCCCAATGGATGGTGCGAGTGCAGTGGACTCTTGAAATGACTAAACAAGTCTTTTTCGAAAGTTGTCCTGCACGTCCTCGATCGGGAGCCAAGTATTCCACACATGCATGGGCACAAGTATGATTGAGCTTTGGAGTCATGAATTTATTATGATAGACCCAAAGAGCATGTAGAGAATAGCGCTAGTGTGACATATGTGAGACACCTCGCTAACGTAGCAGAAACTCCGTCACATGGGCAACATCCAATGTCCCCGCAATAGGGAAACAAGATAATGCACATCACCAATCTATGGTGGGAGGTTCTACACCACGTACGGAGTATATTGGTTAAATGGTTAACAAGATTTTACGTTGTTGCTCTAATAGGTCATTCAAAATGGGAAGTTTCATTTGGCTACTTTACAAGACCGCCATGCTGTCATCTCAAGAAATCCTACAATGCTAGATTTTTCATTTCATTATTTCTAAGGCCAAAATAGCATTTAATTTATGAATGGTGAGGAAGCATTAAATTGGGCAAGAGATAGAATAAAATGAAACTGTTCTAGCTCTAAATGCATACATACAGAGTTTTTATCGTGTTAGCTGAAACTCATTTCTTTTCTCTTGATAACTCCAATACTGTGTCACTACATTGCTTACACACCACTCTGCTGCGGTGCTGCCTGTCAAGTTCATTATCGAATAGCGATGCTGAAAACTACAAATGATAGACTCCTTTGATTATTTTGCCTGTTTGCTATTTCGAACGTGCATGTATGTATTGTCCAATCATTATTGTCCCTTTCCTTATCTTCTCCCTTTCTTTGTTTCACTGTTTCAAAAGCAACATCCGTACGTGGGCATGAGAAACACCGTTTTTTTTTGCGACCCATGAGAAACACCCTATTCTTTCCTGGTCAAATCATCAAACTTTCAAAAATTCTCTCTCCAAACTTCACTATTCACCTATCACATCAAATCTCCAAACTTCACTATTCACCTATCACATCAAATCCGTACTAAACGTGGGTGAATAAAAAAACTAGTTGCATGGTTTTGATGTACACGACGAGACGAATCTTTTGAGCCTAGTTAGGTCATGGTAGGACAATATTTACCACAAACAAACAAATAGTGCTACAGTGTCCGATGTGACTTTTTCACTTTATTTTTCACTTTTTCTCAGGAACTAAACACCCCTTGTGTGTTTCTTATCCCCTTTAAGCTTCCTACTGTTGATTTGGCTCAGACCCCAAAGTTGCGAGTTGGACTCTTAGGTGTAGCAGATGTGTCCAACTTTAATTTCGTCTTGTCGAGATCACACTGCATACTGACGTGTCACCACTGTTTAAAAGACTGTAGCACATTAATTATTATTACCTATTCCCTCTGTCCAAAATTGTAAAATTGTAGATCCTTTTGATTTTTAGATGCATAACTTCTACCATGTACTAGATATACACTATATGTAAGAAGCACATTGTGCGAACTATGTAGCTGGAAAAAACAAAACGACATATATATTTTATTTTTTTGACCGAAGTCAACAGGGGAAGCCCCTACCTATTTTTCTATAATTTTTATTTTAAACTCAATTAATTCGCTCCCATAGTGAGTCAAACCTGGGTGTGATGCTGCTCGGGTGCTCTAACCACTAGGTTAGAGGCCCTTTCACGACATACATATTTTAAAACAGGAGGGAATACTATTTAATCATGCACCAAAGTATACTTAATATATTTATTTCTAAGATTTATCTCAGCCATATGCTGGTTTCCCATGAGCATAGCGGTAGATCAAACGGTAGCTTTCGCACTATAGTGTTGATATCCAACATATCATGAATTTTGAGGTATTAAGCCATTTTCAACTATGAGACGATAATAGATCAACTCAATTTATTCTCCAATAATTAAAAAAAATCACTACAAGGCCTGCCACTATTACCAAGAGGGTGATGGCAAGTGGCCGACAGGGCCTTGGTTTTTAGGCCTTGTTTAGTTCCAAAGTTTGGCATGTCAAACTTAGCATTTTGTCATTAATGCGTCACTGTAGCATTTCGTTTGTATTTATGAATAATTGTGCAAACATTGATAATTAGGCTCAAAATGTTCGTCTCACAAAGTACAACAAAACTGTGCAATTATTTTTTATATCATCTACATTTAGTACTCCATACATGCACCGATATTTTGATGTGATGGAAATTTTCTTTTTGCATAGTGGAATTTGGGAACAAATTTGGAGAACTAAACAAGGCCTTATACTCGTAGTAAGATTTTGCCGACCGATGAAAGGTTTGTTGGTAGTTTATTGTAACTCGTGGAAACTGTTCTATCATGCTTAAAAACTCAACAATTAAGAGGATAAAATGATAAGGAGAGTGATCCTTCATGGCCACTAAAAAAAATCTCGGCAAATGTTTTGATTCTAGTACGTGGTGAATAATGTGAGAAGTGAAGAGGTGATAAATAAATTATTTTGTTCCTCAAACCAAACAACAATGTCCATCAACATGCAACAGTCTTATCACTAATACTATGGGCCAAACGAGCAGCAGCTGTGATTTACAAAAAGGGAGTCCATATACATAGGCCAAACAATCTGAGGACAAACCCTGATTGAACAAATTATTGCGCTTGTAAGTATGTTGGGGACATAAACATGATCTCCAGATGAATATTTATACGACAGCCACATATTTGGGAAGTTTGACGTTTCCAGGGCGAGAAAATACAATCTGCATGCAAAGCATAGAACAGGTAGTCAGAGTCAGCTGGCACTATATATACTGTTAGCTATCAATTAGAAATACTAGTCCTCAACCCGTGCTCTGCACGGGGTTAGTGCTTTAGGTGACATAAATATTATCAATTATTATTTAAATTGTGATGTACAATTGTTTTTGGTTCTTTACATGTTGATTTCTTAATACTTATGGCATCATAAGAAGAATCACATATTTTTAATAGATAATGAGCATTTTTTATTATAATTGGGGAGATAAATCAATACATATTTAAAATTGTAGTGCATGCTTGAGAATTATTATTGATAATAAGGACTTTGTTTGTATTTTAGAGATACATGACTATAAAAGGAAAATCACTATGTTTCGCGTCTTCTCCTTGAATAGTTTGAGTCCCATTGCAACAATTGTCAAGAAAATTGAGTATATGGGCATGTGGGAGCCCCCTCTCTTGCATACTATGCTTGAGAATTATTATTTCTAATAAGGACTTTGTTTTTATTTTAGAGATCCATGACTATAAAAGGAAAATCACTATGTTCCGCGTCTTCTCCTTGAATAGTTTGAGTCCCATTGCAACATATGTCAAGAAAATTGAGTATATGGGCATGTGGGAGCCCCCTCTCTTGAAACTCAACCACATAGATATCTGTAATAAGTCATGTATATTAATTGAGTTTTTGGAACTCAATCTTGTTACTTAATTAAGTTTTTTTCTCACAATCGTAACTTGTTCAACTGCTTAGCAAAAGATGGTGTTGAATCTAATTGAGCTACTTTAAAATACAAAAGACATGATATACAACTACGAGATTTTACAGCCATTTGTGAAGAATATATTTGGTAGGAATACAAAATTGAGCTATATTTCTATACATAAGTTACGTTATACAAACAACTGAACTTTGAGAAGAATGGTGACAGGTAAGTTGTATGCACTTTTTTTACGATAGCCAAATTGATAGTTGTATTAACTAAGGATCTTTTGGGATAGATTTTTTCTATAATCTAAATATAGGAGAGAGAGAGAGAGAGAGAGAGATTCATTAGATGTGACCGGGAGATACCTTATACGAATATGAAAGAAAATTAAGGTATTATTAAGTGATTCTTCTCGATGACTTTAGAGTTTTACATGTGGCAAATAATTTTAGCATTTTACTTTTTTTGTTGAAGTAGCCAACAATTTTCTTTTAGTTTTTCGACTGGCGCATGGGACATTCTCCTTTTTTTTGTTGAAGTAGCCAACAATTTTCTTTTAGTTTTTCGACTGGCGCATGGGACATTCTCCTTTTTTTTGTTGAAGTAGCCAACAATTTTCTTTTAGTTTTTCGACTGGCGCATGGGACATTCTCCTTTTTTTTGTTGAAGTAGCCAACAATTTTCTTTTAGTTTTTCGACTGGCGCATGGGACATTCTCCTTTTTTTTGTTGAAGTAGCCAACAATTTTCTTTTAGTTTTTCGACTGGCGCATGGGACATTCTCCTTTTTTTTGTTGAAGTAGCCAACAATTTTCTTTTAGTTTTTCGACTGGCGCATGGGACATTCTCCTTTTTTTTGTTGAAGTAGCCAACAATTTTCTTTTAGTTTTTCGACTGGCGCATGGGACATTCTCCTTTTTTTTGTTGAAGTAGCCAACAATTTTCTTTTAGTTTTTCGACTGGCGCATGGGACATTCTCCTTTTTTTTGTTGAAGTAGCCAACAATTTTCTTTTAGTTTTTCGACTGGCGCATGGGACATTCTCCTTTTTTTTGTTGAAGTAGCCAACAATTTTCTTTTAGTTTTTCGACTGGCGCATGGGACATTCTCCTTTTTTTTGTTGAAGTAGCCAACAATTTTCTTTTAGTTTTTCGACTGGCGCATGGGACATTCTCCTTTTTTTTGTTGAAGTAGCCAACAATTTTCTTTTAGTTTTTCGACTGGCGCATGGGACATTCTCCTTTTTTTTGTTGAAGTAGCCAACAATTTTCTTTTAGTTTTTCGACTGGCGCATGGGACATTCTCCTTTTTTTTGTTGAAGTAGCCAACAATTTTCTTTTAGTTTTTCGACTGGCGCATGGGACATTCTCCTTTTTTTTGTTGAAGTAGCCAACAATTTTCTTTTAGTTTTTCGACTGGCGCATGGGACATTCTCCTTTTTTTTGTTGAAGTAGCCAACAATTTTCTTTTAGTTTTTCGACTGGCGCATGGGACATTCTCCTTTTTTTTGTTGAAGTAGCCAACAATTTTCTTTTAGTTTTTCGACTGGCGCATGGGACATTCTCCTTTTTTTTGTTGAAGTAGCCAACAATTTTCTTTTAGTTTTTCGACTGGCGCATGGGACATTCTCCTTTTTTTTGTTGAAGTAGCCAACAATTTTCTTTTAGTTTTTCGACTGGCGCATGGGACATTCTCCTTTTTTTTGTTGAAGTAGCCAACAATTTTCTTTTAGTTTTTCGACTGGCGCATGGGACATTCTCCTTTTTTTTGTTGAAGTAGCCAACAATTTTCTTTTAGTTTTTCGACTGGCGCATGGGACATTCTCCTTTTTTTTGTTGAAGTAGCCAACAATTTTCTTTTAGTTTTTCGACTGGCGCATGGGACATTCTCCTTTTTTTTGTTGAAGTAGCCAACAATTTTCTTTTAGTTTTTCGACTGGCGCATGGGACATTCTCCTTTTTTTTGTTGAAGTAGCCAACAATTTTCTTTTAGTTTTTCGACTGGCGCATGGGACATTCTCCTTTTTTTTGTTGAAGTAGCCAACAATTTTCTTTTAGTTTTTCGACTGGCGCATGGGACATTCTCCTTTTTTTTGTTGAAGTAGCCAACAATTTTCTTTTAGTTTTTCGACTGGCGCATGGGACATTCTCCTTTTTTTTGTTGAAGTAGCCAACAATTTTCTTTTAGTTTTTCGACTGGCGCATGGGACATTCTCCTTTTTTTTGTTGAAGTAGCCAACAATTTTCTTTTAGTTTTTCGACTGGCGCATGGGACATTCTCCTTTTTTTTGTTGAAGTAGCCAACAATTTTCTTTTAGTTTTTCGACTGGCGCATGGGACATTCTCCTTTTTTTTGTTGAAGTAGCCAACAATTTTCTTTTAGTTTTTCGACTGGCGCATGGGACATTCTCCTTTTTTTTGTTGAAGTAGCCAACAATTTTCTTTTAGTTTTTCGACTGGCGCATGGGACATTCTCCTTTTTTTTGTTGAAGTAGCCAACAATTTTCTTTTAGTTTTTCGACTGGCGCATGGGACATTCTCCTTTTTTTTGTTGAAGTAGCCAACAATTTTCTTTTAGTTTTTCGACTGGCGCATGGGACATTCTCCTTTTTTTTGTTGAAGTAGCCAACAATTTTCTTTTAGTTTTTCGACTGGCGCATGGGACATTCTCCTTTTTTTTGTTGAAGTAGCCAACAATTTTCTTTTAGTTTTTCGACTGGCGCATGGGACATTCTCCTTTTTTTTGTTGAAGTAGCCAACAATTTTCTTTTAGTTTTTCGACTGGCGCATGGGACATTCTCCTTTTTTTTGTTGAAGTAGCCAACAATTTTCTTTTAGTTTTTCGACTGGCGCATGGGACATTCTCCTTTTTTTTGTTGAAGTAGCCAACAATATTCTTTATTTTTTTGTTGGCGCATGGGAGAGGCAGGTCATGGGGCTGTAGGGTCTCTCGACCCTGTTTTGAACAGGTTCAGGAAGGCTAAAGAGCAGGGGCTGAAGGCTCCACATGTTTTCCGATTATAATGGCAGTGGTGGGTAATTTTAAAGCAATGGTTGGGGGTTACTTTATGATATTTTTCATAATGGCATACTCTCTCCGTCCCGCAATAACAGGCCATTTAGCATTCAAATTTTGTCCCACAAAGAATGTCAATTTAGCTTTTAGAGATGCACATATTAATATAAAAGTGCATAGAGAAACGTAAAAGTGCATAGTGAAACACATAGAGCTAATCAAATAGCTAGTTAATGCTACTTTTATAACTCCAATGAGGGGTAATATGGTCATTTGTCATGACTACTAATTTGTCTGATATTTTCCAAAACGTCCTGTTATCGTGGGACGGAGGGAGTAGGTGGGTAAATTTTTAGAAAACAGAATAGATCTATGGCTATGATTATTAATAACTATTAGAATATACCCAATTAACGGTCAGATGTTTCTGTTTTTTGTGAGAATTTGTAGGATTTATCTTTTTGTTAGCGCGTTCTGTGAGGATTAACAAGGAGCCTCCAATTAGTAATAGTAAGATTTGACTTAAAATAAATCTAAAAAGTGACCGATAATTTAAAATGGAGGGAGGGACCAGGAAATGCATATATGTATACCTGGTAATCTCCAAGTGTACGCGATTTGAAACCTGATGCACAGTAAATGAAATAATACTCCCATGTGCGGATGAACTTGTCATCAAATCCCAGGGCTAAAACTTTACTGCAAAAAAAAAAGAGCGGTAGCTAGGTGAACAAGTGATGTACAAATGACAAAACTTGTTGCTTGAGTTGGAAAGGCTGTGCATACTCTCTGTTGGCCATGAAGTTGTCCCTCCAGCGCATCAGAGTCGTGTAGTAATGGTATCCAATATTCTCAACGTGTTCTATGCTGCAGACAAGATAGGTCCAAAATTGAATTGATCAATTTATAAGTCAAGGATCGAATATCTCAAATAATTAACAAAGCCCAGTCGATCGATGTATAAGCATAAAATGGTAAGGAAAGCTAGATAGCCAGTGGTGTTGAGTATACAAACCAGAGCCTTGATGCATTGGACATGGCAGACGTTATTCGAGCCAAAGAAGGAAGGCAACCACCTGGGAAGATATATTCCTTTATGAAGTCAGAGCTCCTCCTATATTCATCGTACCGTTCCTCTGGGATTGAGATGAACTACGCATAAAAATCAATTTACAGAAGAGAATTGGTCAATGATCAATTTTCACCTTGCAAATGTAAAATATAGTATACAATCGAGATTCGAATAAAGACAGCTGATAGTTGTTATTTTGACGGTGAATGACATTAACCTGGAGGATAAAGAGGCCGTGTTCTGCCAAATGGTTCTCGCAGCAGCCGAAAAAATCGTCCATGTACTCATGGCCAACATGTTCAATCATCTCGCTGGATAATCAGGAGCAGGAACATATCTATCAGCCTTACTTGATAACCTCTTGAATAAAAATGGCTATCGTCAGTACTACTCACCAACTGATAATCCTATCATATTTATGGCGAGCTGGTATTTGACGGTAGTCGCACAGCAGGAACGTTATGTGGTCCTGCAAAAACAGTAGAATTTTCTACCTCTCAAATATTTTCCGATGCTGATATTTTTTGGAGATTAAAACAAATACTAATACGCTAATACTTAAAGGATAAAGCACTGATGATGACCTCCAATCCAGCTTCCTTCACTTTTCTCTGGGCATACTTTAGTTGCTCCTCAGACAACGTGATTCCTGTGTATTTACAACCAGTCCGCTTCACCACCTCTATTGCTAAAGTGCCCCAGCCACTACCAATCTCAAGAACATGGTGGTCGCGCTCCACATTAGCCTTCTCATTTATGGATATATCCCAAGATTGAGGCACCAAGTAATGTATATGCACATGCAAGCGGGCAATTAAGTCAACATATATACGTGATTATTCAAGATCATGAGATATGATGGAGGACTCAGGACTGCAAGAAAACAACCACACATTCTGTGATCATATATATTACCTTGTCTATTAGAACTCTAACTTTACGTAGCTGGGCTGCTTCTAAGCTCTCGTCCTCCGCCTACCATTAAATCCGACACCCAAGTAAGTTAGTTCAAGAATGTGCAAATATTCACAACACAACTCTACATAACCTACAAACACACTGAAGATAGAATCACAAGATTGCCAAACCTTGAAGATACCAGAAGAGTAATTCATTGTCGGGTCCAGAAAAAGGGCAAAGAAATCATTACTCTGCATGCACATATAAGACAAGCAAAACTCTAAGAATGTATTTGTGAGTTGTCTTAGGTGAATGGGAGTGAATGATTTCTGAGATGTAGAGTTAGGGAGCAACTAAGAAAACTTAATGTAATTGTTCATGGATTAATAAGTAAAGAGATCACAAAAAATCTTCAGGATATACATCTTCATGTAGATAGGAAAATAAATTAAAGAAAAACACCTGGGTACTTACCAGATCATAGTGTTCAGAGATATTTCGACGAGTTTGTGTCACAGAATTCTTCCTTGAAACATGTGACAGAATATATTTGGCAGATGCAACCCCAGCGGTTAAAAGCAATGGTGTCCACCAACCTCTGCTGATATAGCTTCTGCAAGAGACGTTTTAAGGAGTTTGACAATAGTATGTTCAATTATGATACTTCACTTTAATAAACTGTTTGGATGAACTTTGTGGAAAATGACAGTTCAAGACCTTTTGCTGGCAATGTTGCTCGAACTCTTGTGCACATCTCTATTAGCAATGAGAATCTGTATGGAAATGGTTCATGAGTTTAGTTATACGATAAACAAGAAACAGTTGTGTGAATCTGTATACGTAAATGACCTAAGTTACATATATAAGCATCAAAGAATGGAGCAGAGAATATAGTTTCACCAATAAAAGATTTAGAAGGCCTTCTTTTTTATCAGCAAAAGAGAAATAGCCATTAATATAGGCATCTGCCAAACCAAGATCTGCTTCTGTTGCAACCTGAAAAAACGGCAAGGCAGCCAAGAGTAACCAATGTATCACAAGTGATCTGACGAAGCAAGTTAGAGTAGAGAAAGAAGTAGACTTCCAGCATGATGAGAGTAGAGAGAAGAGAACCTTCCAATAGAACTTGGGGTCATGAACTTGCATGACAGATTCCAGATGACATTTTTCGCATGCTTTACCAAAACTGAATGTAGTGCCTCCTCCCTCAATCAACCTAATCATGAAACTGAAGTGAGAACCACTACTAGACATTGTAACATATGAATTCACACAAGTACAAACCTCAAGCTTCCGATGGATATGTATTGGCCGAGAAATCTTGCTACCAGAAGACGTGCCCCGGCCTCAGTCCATGATGGGACCATCACTTTTGGGTTCACTAGAAGGTCACAATTCTTTCCAAGTATACCTGCAGCTGCTCCTTTCCCAGCCTGCATCAATTATCCAGGACGCTATAAACTGATAGTGCTCACACAAATAATTGCAAAATGTTTTGCCGCTTTTATTTTTGAACCTAAAAAAGCACAGGCTCTGAAGGCAATACCTTGACACCATCTTCATGGAATCCATAGCCTGTTATCCAATACAAAAGGGACATTTCAGAACAACGAAATGCAGTACCATGGCAGGTTGTACTGTAACAAGTGAAGTACCTTGATATGACCCACAGAACCATAATCCTCTTTTTCCCTGGATGTGATTGAGCTCAAAAGAAGCCTTTGCAGTAGCCACAGAAGGATTTGGGTGGCTGGTTTGCCATTTATGCAATACATGGTCGGGAACACGAGTTGGATTAAGTGTCACAAGAAAAGGCCTAGCAGATCCAATGTTCTGGTAGTTCGAAAATAAACGAGCAAGAAACCACGGTTATGATTGATTCATATTAAACTTAGTCATGCATACTGATATATTGGTTATAAATACTAGTCATCAACCCGTGCGAATGCACGGGCTTGATTTATTAAGTTTTTGAGCGGCGCTATTTGAATATGGTAGAAAAACATATGGGATTATTTGTTTGTGGAAATTATATGAATAGTGTTTGTGTTTAGTTTCATGTCCCAAAAATCTAAAGTAAGTTGCTCCTCAGACAACGTGATTCCTGTGTATTTACAACCAGTCCGCTTCACCACCTCTATTGCTAAAGTGCCCCAGCCACTACCAATCTCAAGAACATGGTGGTCGCGCTCCACATTAGCCTGTTTTTTGTGAGAATTTGTAGGATTTATCTTTTTGTTAGCGCGTTCTGTGAGGATTAACAAGGAGCCTCCAATTAGTAATAGTAAGATTTGACTTAAAATAAATCTAAAAAGTGACCGATAATTTAAAATGGAGGGAGGGACCAGGAAATGCATATATGTATACCTGGTAATCTCCAAGTGTACGCGATTTGAAACCTGATGCACAGTAACTGAAATAATACTCCCATGTGCGGATGAACTTGTCATCAAATCCCAGGGCTAAAACTTTACTGCAAATGAAAAGAGTGATAGCTAGGTGAGCAAGTGATTTACAAATGACAAAACTTATTTCTTGAGTTGGAAAGGCTGTGCATACTCTCTGTTGGCCATGAAGTTGTCCCTCCAGCGCATCAGAGTCGTGTAGTAATGGTATCCAATATTCTCAACGTGTTCTATGCTGCAGACAAGATAGGTCCAGATTGAATTGATCAATTTATAAGTCAAGGATCGAATGTCTCAGATAATTAACAAAGCCCAGTCGATCGATATGTATAAGCAAAAAAATGGTAAGGAAAGCTATATAGCCAGTGGGGTGTTGAGTATACAAACCAGAGCCTTGATGCATTGGACATGGCAGACGTTATTCGAGCCAGAGAAGGAAGGCAACCACCTGGGAAGATATATTCCTTTATGAAGTCAGAGCTCCTCCTATATTCATCGTACCGTTCCTCTGGGATTGAGATGAACTACACATAAAAATCAATTTGCAGAAGAGAATTAGTCAATGATCTATTTTCTCCCTTGCAAATGTAAAATATATATACTATACAATCAATTCACGAACAAAAAAAAGGCAACTGATATATAGGTGTTATTTTGATGATGAATGGCATGAACCTGGAGGATAAACAGGCCGTGTTCTGCCAAATGGTTCTCGCAGCAGCCGAAAAAATCGTCCATGTACTCATGGCCAACATGTTCAATCATCTCGCTGGATAATCAGGAGCAGGAACATATCTATCAGCCTTACTTGATAACCTCTTGAATAAAAATGGCTATCGTCAGTACTACTCACCAACTGATAATCCTATCATATTTATGGCGAGCTGGTATTTGACGGTAGTCGCACAGCAGGAACGTTATGTGGTCCTGCAAAAACAGTAGAGAGTTTGCTACCTGTCAAATATTATTTTCCAATGCTATATATTTCGAAGATTAACGAATACTAATTACGTTATAGTAGAAAGATAAAGCACTGATGATGACCTCCAATCCAGCTTCTTTCACTTTTCTCTGGGCATACTTAAGTTGCTCCTCAGACAACGTGATTCCTGTGTATTTACACCCAGTCCGCTTCACCACATCTATTGCTAAAGTGCCCCAGCCACTACCAATCTCAAGAACATGGTGGTCGCGCTCCACATTAGCCTACTCAGTTATGGATATCCCAAGATTGAGGCATCAAGTAATGTATATGCACATGCAAAGCGAGCAGTTAAGTCAACATATATACGTGATTATTCAAGATCATGAGATATATGATGGAGGACTGAAAGAAAGCACCACATTTTGTGATCATATATATTACCTTGTCGATTAGAATTCTAACTTTACGTAGCTGGGCTGCTTCTAAGCTCTCGTCCTCCGCCTACCATTAAATCCGACACCCAAGTAAGTTCAAGAATGTGAAAATACTCACAACACAACTCTACATAACCTACAAACACTGAAGATAGAATTCACAAGATTGCCAAACCTTGAAGATACCAGAAGAGTAATTCATTGTCGAGTCCAGAAAAAGGGCAAAGAAATCATTACTCTGCATGCACATATAAGACAAGTAAAACTCTTAGGAATGTATTTGTTACTTGTCTTAGGTGAATGGGAGTGAATGATTTCTGAGATGTAGAATTAGGGAGCAACTAAGAAAACTTAATGTAATTTGTTCATGGATTAATAAGTAAAGAGGTCACAAAAAATCTTCAGGATATACATCTTCATGTAGACAGGAAAATAAATTAAAGAAAATCACCTGGGTACTTACCAGATCATAGTGTTCAGAGATATTTCGACGAGTTTGCGTTACAGAGTTCTTCCTTGAAACATGTGATAGAATATATTTGGCAGATGCAACCCCAGCGGTTAAAAGCAATGGTGTCCACCAACCTCTGCTGATATAGCTTCTGCAAGAGACGTTTTAAGGAGTTTGACAATAGTATGTTCAATTATGATACTTCACTTTAATAAACTGTTTGGATGAACTTTGTGGAAAATGACAGTTCAAGACCTTTTACTGGCAATGTTGCTCGAACTCTTGTGCACATCTCTATTAGCAATGAGAATCTGTATGGAAATGGTTCAGGAGTTTAGTTATACGATAAACAAGAAACAGTTGTGTGAATCTGTATACGTAAATGACCTAAGTTACATATATAAGCATCAAAGAATGGAGCAGAGAATATAGTTTCACCAATAAAAGATTTAGAAGGCCTTCTTTTTTATCAGCAAAAGAGAAATAGCCATTAATATAGGCATCTGCCAAACCAAGATCTGCTTCTGTTGCAACCTGAAAAAACGGCAAGGCAGCCAAGAGTAACCAATGTATCACAAGTGATCTGACGAAGAGTAGAGAAAGAAGTAGGCTTCCAGCATGCTGAGAGTAGAGAGAAGAGAACCTTCCAATAGAACTTGGGGTCATGAACTTGCATGACAGATTCCAGATGACATTTTTCGCATGCTTTACCAAAACTGAATGTAGTGCCTCCTTCCTCAATCAACCTAATGATGAAACTGAAGTGAGAACCACTACTAGACATTGTAACATATGAATTCACACAAGTACAAACCTCAAGCTTCCGATAGATATGTATTGGCCGAGAAATCTTGCAACCAGAAGACGTGCCCCGGCCTCAGTCCATGATGGGACCATCACTTTTGGGTTCACTAGAAGGTCACAATTCTTTCCAAGTATACCTGCAGCTGCTCCTTTCCCAGCCTGCATCAATTATCCAGGACGCTATAAACTGATAGTGCTCACACAAATAATTGCAAAATGTTTTGCCGCTTTTTATTTTTGAACCTAAAAAATTACAGGATCTGAAGGCAATACCTTGACACCATCCTCATGGAATCCATAGCCTGTTATCCAATACAAAAGGGACATTTCAGAACAACGAAATGCAGTACCATGGCAGGTTGTACTGTAACAAGTGAAGTACCTTGATATGACCCACAGAACCATAATCCTCTTTTTCCCTGGATGTGATTGAGCTCAAAAGAAGCCTTTGCAGTAGCCACAGAAGGATTTGGGTGGCTGGTTTGCCATTTATGCAATACATGGTCGGGAACACGAGTTGGATTAAGTGTCACAAGAAAAGGCCTAGCAGATCCAATGTTCTGGTAGTTCGAAAATAAACGAGCAAGAAACCACGGTTATGATTGATTCATATTAAACTTAGTCATGCATACTGATATATTGGTTATAAATACTAGTCATCAACCCGTGCGAATGCACGGGCTTGATTTATTAAGTTTTTGAGCGGCGCTATTTGAATATGGTAGAAAAACATATGGGATTATTTGTTTGTGGAAATTATATGAATAGTGTTTGTGTTTAGTTTCATGTCCCAAAAATCTAAAGTCTAAATTTCAATATTAGTCATGCCACTATTTAATGTTCAAGCTTATTTGAAAAGCTCCATTGCATATAACTGGCTCAACGTGCGAACTTGCATGGTCCATTCGCATTGGATCTATTGGTCGAAGAAATAAACATTGTTTTATACATAGTGATAATATATTGTTAGACAAATATAATACAATTGTTTTAGCCCACTATAATACAATTGTTTTATAAAGTGATAATATATGTGGGCTAACAACATAGTGATAATATATTGTTAGCCCACTATGTGTATGAGAAATATATACAAAGTTTATAAACTAATATATGTGTTTTATAAATGTGTTTTATACTAATATATGGTTCTACGTGGCCTATTTTCCATGTAAGAAATTATTTTAGATCCATGAGCCATGGCAAAAGCCGTTTATGTGGGAAGTTGTATGTATATATTGGAGCCATGTGAAAAATATTGAGCTGTAAAAATATTGTTAGCCCACTTGATGGATGACTGGACTTTTTAACGTGAGGGTCTGTAATTTGGGTACTTTAATTTAAGATTAGGGGGTTAATTATGATTATTTTTATAATGGCAGAAGTGGATAATTTATATATAGATTCAGGGAGTTATTTAGACTACTTTAATAATGGCAAAGGTGGGTAATTTTTAAGACAACAAAATAAATCTAATGGCTATTACAATCTATGATGATTAGATTCTATCAATGGATGGCTAGATGTTTCTGATTTTTTGTGAGATTTTCTAGGATTTATCTATTTTTCTAGCGCGTCTCGTGAGGATTAACATGGAGGCTGCAAAAGGAGCCTCTAATTAGTAATAGTAAGATAGATAGCTGTCATGTTAGTGCTAGTTACCTGAAGCAGATTTAGCCAGTATGTAACACACACACCCCTGCTTGTTGTCCCCAGGAAGTTCCTGGCGCTCCATGCTGACGAGCTCCGTGGCATCAAACTTTCATCCCGGTGGAGGTATACATCACTGCAAAAGAGAGAAGCATAAACATATATATATGGGATGTATACGGACCAAATACATATACCTCACAAACACCATAAAAGATCTCATATGTATATAATACATCAGATTCTTATGTAATAGCAATTAGCATGCAGAATTATTACCTGTTAGTATAATGAAATGCACCTAAAATTCTCAATTCATCATGTGTTGCTTCAGTTCCAAGTACTTTTAGAGCATCAGGTGCATGGACACTAAATATGATTTGGTCATATATCTCTTCTGAACCATCAACCTCCAAGACTTTGTAACCTGCTGCCAGAAATATAGCATTGTCTTCATTATTGGACGAACAGAGTAATTTACAATGGGGTTTGTAGATCTTGTATGTATGTTTGGCTCATCTAGGAAACAGTATTTCTTTCAGAATCCACATGCTTGGCACTATTGCGCATGGGCCTGGGACTTCAGCGGACAGTAAGTGCCAAATCTAGAGACATTAAGCGCTGCTTTATACATGTAAAATCCTTCTAAACTATCTACCGAAACGCCCAGAGATTTATACATTAGTTACGTAAACGTGCAATCTGGAACAAATGTTACCTAGATGATACCATGACCCACAAGTAACAACAGAGGAAATAAAGGATTATATATATATATAGCAGTTATAGATCCGTGATCAGTACAGCTTTTTTTTTGTAAAAAGTAAGCTTCCAGCAAGATCAGTATAGAAATGGATGACATATACCGTCTTCTAAACTTGAAACAGACTTGACTTCACAGCTGGTCTTAATTTGACAACCCATGCTCTCCAACTCTTTTCTTACCTGCCAGTACATAGTATCTACACTGATCAGTCATTGCATCATGCAACAGATGAGGGCAACTATTTTGTATGTCAGCTCCTTTTAATAAGGCGGAAAAGAGTCAATGCCCTATTGTTTCTTTTGGCAAATACAGAGTAATTTCAGTACCTTGTTCACGAAGGACTCTGGATGGCCCTTCACAGTGTGCCACTGTGGGCGACCAAACAACTGAATGCATGCACGATCCCAATGGATGAATTAGCATTCGCAAATGAACGAGACTAAAGAGTTTTTTCGGATGCATGGTGAATCAAGGAGGAGAAATGAATCATAAATCTAAAGTCACCTCAAGAAGATGATTGTCACGGCAATATGAGAGCACAAAGGAAGCGGGGAACCCCAACACTCCCTGTGACGGGCAGGACCAGATGCACGCACACATCGGAATCTGCAACGAACATGTAGTTTTGTCACCAACTTATTACTATTGGCAACAATGATGACATGAGTAGTACTACAGGTACGTATAAGGCACTCAGTAGCAGTACAAGGTAAGCGTCCTGGAAGAGCTTGGAATAGCCGTGCACACTAATGAACTGGCCCAAGGTCTCATTGCGGTCAAGATCAGGGTTCCTTTCATGGTCCTCAAGGTACCTTCCAGTTACAAAGATGACAGCAAACTAATCAGTTAACTTTCATGGAAAATATTAGATATTTAGATTTATTGAGAGTCTGCGACACAATGCACAAGCAAGCAATGCATATAAATAAAAGCAGGGGAGGATCAACGCGGAGGATATAGCTCACTTGAGAGCATGATTCTTGAACTTGAATATCTCTAGGATCATACGCCAGAAGCTGGGACTAAGCGAGTTTCTCTTCTGCGCCAAGAGGCCGGAGATGCCGTGGTGGCTGCCCCATTCAAAGCCTCCGTTCCTGTCCAGCAGCGTGCTCACTGAGAAGGACATGTCCGATCTCTCAATCTGCACCCCAAGCTCCTCGAACCACTCCATCATGTTTGGGCTTGTCACCTGCAATTAGCGCATAAATTCCAGTAGAAGATCAATAGCCTTGGAAATAATTCCACCATGAATGCCATCCGGGTAGTAATCGAAAGGCAACACTTGAATAAAGTAAGCCTTTTAATTAAGAGTTCACACTTGTATCCAACAGCGAATTGTTACAATTTATGTTTTGGTTCTATTCTACCACTAGACCACTAGCCAAAAACCTATCCAGCATTATTACGCTCGGTCGCCCGCTCTAGGGCGGCTCGGGCGGCTCGCACGCCGCCGCCGCCCCCATTCCTCCCCCTCCCCTCCAGCCACCTCGCCGCCGCCGGAGGGCTCCGCCGGAAGTCCGGCGGGCCCCGGGATGGCGGCGGCGGGGCGTTTCTCCCGGCGGCGCCCACGGATCTGGGCCGGCGGCGCCCATGGCGCGGGACGGCGGCGCCGGCACCGCGCGGTGCTCCTGGCCTGGCGAGCGGGCGAGGCGCCGGGCTCGCAGGTGGGGATGGCCGGATCGACGTCCTTGTGCTGGCGTGCGGCGCTCGGCCGGCGGCGCCCCCAGGATCTGGGTCGGTCGTCTGGGGGCTCGCCACCCCGCCGCCGGATCCACGTTGCCGCCGCCGGATCCACGCTGCCCGCCCCGGATCACGCCTCCGCGCCGAATCCGTGTCTTCTCTGCCGCGCCGTCTTCCTTCACGCGTCGATGGCCGCCCGGTCGCGGATCACGGCGCCGGCCCCCCGCCGCTGGCCGCGCCGGCTCACCCCGGCAGTGACCCACGGTGATGGCAGCGCCGGCCGCTGCCGTCAGCTCGTGGCGGCGGCGGCGCCCCTGGTCGCTTCCTCTCGTGCTGCGCCACCACCACCAACAAACCCTAGATCTGGTCGTTCGTCGTCGCCGACGCCCGCGCCACCGCCGACGGTTCCTCGTGCCCTGGTCGCTCTTGGTCGTGTAACACCTGTCGTGGTTCTTCATTGTCATCAGTTTGGATCACTCGCTGCAATTCCATCAATCTTGTTCTCATCCAGGTATCGGTCGCAGTGTGGAGTTGGATTTGGTAGCCTTCTGGCGAAAGCCTTGCACGGCATTGGCCGGTGCGGACAACGGCTGCGTTCTTCAACGTAGTTTACTCTGTTGGGGGCGTTGTCCGGCCACCAAACTCTTTCGGCTTCGCCAGGTGAAGACTTGGACTGCCCCTTCGTGGACAGTCGGACGATGGCGGCGTCGGCGTCGCGTTCTCCTTGGAGGCATCGTCTTGCATGGCCCTCACTCTGCCCTGGCCTTTGGCTCCGGGTTGGTCGATAATTGATGACGTGCGGGTAGTCTGAATATCCTCTTTTCTGCAGGTGTCGGTTTGTCTTAGAGTTTCAGGCGTCTTTGTCCGTGTCGTTTCGATGTTTAGCTAGCTCTTGTTTCCTCTAGTCGTGTTAGTAGTTGTTGTTGATCGTTGTAGTCGGTGTTTCCTTTGTAACTCCGCGTCCGCGTCTTGAAGGTTCTTGCTTAGCTGTAATTCTCCTATTCTTAATAAAATACATGCTATTAACGTTCTAAAAAAAGGATTGCTAAAATTTATCTAAAACTACTATTTTACTACTTCAAATTGGTTTATGCTTAACGGATAGGCCCAGTCAAAGTCTGGCCTGATGAGTGACGAGTCGCTGCCGCTGCTGGCTGGCTGCTGCATCTATAACTTTTGCTGACAACAGCGCTTGTTTTTTTGTCTGCTTTACCTTGCGAGGAAAAGCTAATTCAAACGCAGGGGATTTTTGCAAAGGCTTTTCTTTTTTTTGTCTTTTTGGAGGGAGCCCGTGAATCACGGTCTGCCTCGACCGCACACTGCGTGTCGGACGGCGGTGGTTTCTTTTCCCTTTTTCTTTTTCGAGTTAGGACGGCAGTGGTTTCTGGATGAGATGGTGTTCACACGGCCCGTCTTCATGGGATCGGTCGACCGTAGACGAACATTGGCCACGGCCCACATAGTGTGTAGAGAGGACCACGGCCCATATAGTGTGTAGAGCACGGGGCCCCAGCAGGCTTTGCATTGGCCACGGCCCACGGACGAGGCAGCTCCCTGTGATCCCATCGCAAACTAGCGGGTGCGGTGCAGGTCTTCTTACTCGACCTCTCTCGACTTCAACAGTAGAGAGCGGCGGCCGGAGGGTGATTTCCCGATTCCTCCGACGATTCACCGTCGTCCTCGCCTCTTGCTACCTTGTCGGCGTCAGAGGAGGAGGGCGACCGGCGGTTTTGTTCCTCGGATACTGGGACGAGCCGCACATCATTTTTTCTGTTAATTACATATATGCCACCGTAACTTTTCAACTTCAGAGAAATACCACTAGAATTCGTCTATTTGTATTCATATCATTACAATTATTGTTCTAGTATAGATATGCCATTTTATACGTCTTTTATGTTCTTAGCCCACACACAGACTTATCTTCGTATGGACAAAAATACCCTTCATATACTATTCTCCACTCGCTGATATATGGGACCCTCATATCATCTCGTTCCTCCGTTTCTTCCCCATTCGTCCTGCCGATAGTGAGCTCTAGTTAAGATTACTAGAGTGTGACGTGCAAAACCCTCCACCAACGTGGATTCGGCCGCCCCCGCCGCGGGCCTGCCCTCCACCAACATGGATTCAGCCCGCCCCTGTCGCAGGCCTGCCTTCCGCCGACGTGGATCCGGTTGCCCCCACGGGCGGAGCTGCCCATTGCTGTCGGGGTCAGCAGACCCCGATGGATTTGTGTAAAATCAGTGCTAATCACTTCGGGATAGTAGAGATTTGGTGACGTGCGGGTGTTCCGAGTGTCCCTTCTGCAGGTGTTGGCTTGTCTTAGGGCTTCAGTCGTTTTTGGTTGTGTCGTTTGTTTCAGTTGTTGGTGGTTCAGTGGTTAGCTAGTGTTTGCTTCCTCCTGTCGTTTAGTTGCCGCTATTGGTCGTTGTAGCTGTTTCCTTTGTAACTCCGCGCCTTAGAGGTGCTTAGCTGTAATTCTCTTCTTCTTAATGAAATACGTGCTATGCATGTTCTCAAAAATTTATGTTTTGGTTCCTAATGAGTTTGCAAATTTTGATGATGTTAACATAGTGGGAGCGAGCAAGGATACTAGTCGGCAAAACAGGGTGCCCTAAGCCTTTGGACTTTGGTTAGCGGCATACAAACAGCATACAAGAGGTCCTGTGCGTGGTAGCCCACATGTCAGAATTTTGACATATTTTTTAGAACAATAATTTCAATCGCATTATTAAATGCGAGTGCGTTTGGTTCCGTGCTAAACGTGCCAAAGATGGCCGAGCCAAAATTTTGACCATTATTTAGTTTGGTGGCAAAATTTGGTACTATCTTCGTCCAAAATATAGATTATTTTAGCTTTAACAATTATTATGTATTTAAAAAAAATCAAAGCAACTTATAATTTGGAATGGAAAGATAGCCCTCTAGCCCACATCTAGAGAGTGAAAGTTGACATCAGCCACCAATTTAGTGACCAAATATGGCTTGGACTACTAAACTATAATTTTACTACCTTGAGAAGCGCTTATCAGATAATCTGGATGAATATGAAAATAGCGCTTATTTGAGAAGCGGGTTTGAACCAGCTTCTACGTTTTAGTACAAATGGAGCGGTGGGGAGAAGCGTGGCAAAAAAAAACTGAAAAAAAAACGAGTCGTTTGGCTTCTAGTTTCAGCTTATTTTGGCCATATGCTGAAGATAAACTGTTCCAAACAGGCTCTTTGCCTAGAGCGCAGATTAACCAGCAGGAGATCGAGCAATACAAACAGGACCCAAGCCTGAGTTTATAACTTTGCGTAATGCATGTCCGCACCCTGTTGAAGACCATGAAGCCTTGAAGGTTGAACACCGTCGTACTCCCTCCGGTTTGGTGAAGGAAGTTGTTTAGGACAGCGATACGGTCTTCAAAGCACAACTTTGAGTTTTTTCTATAAAAATATTTTTTGAAAAGTTATATATGTATATTTTTATAAAAGTAATTTTCAAGACCAATCTGTTTATATAATTTTCACATTTCCAAAGTCAACTATTTAAATGTTATTCATGATTTATATTTTCAATATTTAATTCAAACCTTATCGAAACGATTTTTCTTTACCAAACCGGAGAGAATATGTACTTTCCATATATAAGGGCAGATTGTCTGCTAGCTTTAGAGAGTAGTAGTGGCGCTCTGTTCGTCCTTATTAACTACTCGGATGGAAGAAACCCTCTCGTACATACTAACTTGCACGTGGGCCCATTGGAACTGTACGTGTCACGTCGTTTTCTCCAAGACCTTAAGAAATCAAGATAAATAAATCACCCAGTATTATATGATGGAATCCAAAGAGTGTTGTAGTTCGTGGTGAGCTCGTGGGACCTCCTTTTTTCAAAAATACTTCCAAACTCTGTTGATGATACTTTCAAAGTTTCGTCAATAAAATGAAAATAATATGCGAAGATCAGCTGACTAGAGGACCAAAACTGCTGATTAACTTTGCAATCAGAATCCCGTTGCAAGTTTGGGACACCTCAAATAAGTTTCATATTCAAAGAACATGTTTTATCTTATTTGATATCGAGAGTTTCACTAAAGGGACTTCAATTCAGTTGTTCAAGCATGCTTGAAAATCCTGTCCAGCAAAATTCCAGAACAAGTTTCAAGATGGCCGGTATCGTACTATCGTTCTGCTAGCTGTTTCACCAAGATTCATGTATGTCTATTTGTTCTCAGACAAGCTTTACATGTTAAAATTAAAGAACTGTTAATGACTTTGTCAAGATAAGGAAAAAAGAAATTTTGTCAGTGCAGATATATGTTAAATATTTCAGTCAAGATGTACTATTTTATCTAAAGTAGCAGGTTACATAATAGAGTATTAATATAATTGAAAATATATTTTCAGTATTTTTGTTATGTGATTTTTCATGATTGCCATCCATATAACATGGCCTGTATGATGGCACACAACAATTATATTTATTTTGAATTAGTTTCAACAATTATATTTACTTTGAATTAGTTTTCTTATATCAATAGCGGTAGAAGTTTGATAATTTAGTATATTGGGGGTAGTTTATGGCAGTTTTTATATAATGTAATTTAGTTATGAATTTCAAGTTGTATTCTAGTTAATGTTTAATAATGGAAGAGAGGTAATTTATATGTAAAAAATTTAGATGATGTAATTAAGATGCCCTAAAAAAGAAGATTTAATTAAGACGATCATCAGGTCCTCGACGTCTCTACCTCCGGTAGGTACTATACCACGCCACCTACAACGACTAATAGTTGTGGTTGGTATAACTCTATATTGACCGATGGTTGATCACTACAACAGCTTATACCGACCATAATAAAGTCTCTATCTTAGGGCTGTGGTATAGTGAGGAATGTCATATAAGAGTACAAAGTGAGTGTTAGTAGCTATAGGCCGGGATAGAGATGTACTGTACATAGCAATAAGTAGTTCATTGGGCACCAAAAGGATGACGATGGCGTTGGTGTGCTCGTAGTCAGTTTTCTCTCGCAGGATTCCTGTGTTGTCATCGTTCACCACCACAAAAATAAAAACGGAGATAGAGCTAAACTCTTGCCTTTTAGTTAAGAGTCCGCACTTGTATCCCAGGTCGAATTGTTATCATCAGAATTTTGGTTCCTAATGAGTTTGCAAATTTTGAGGATGCTAGCATAGTGGAAGCTACTATAGTAGGCACGGCCGCATGGGTGCCCTAAGCTTTTCTTTTTTGGAGGAAACATGAGGGGATGTCCCCTACTGATTATATTGTATTCCCTCCGTTTCAAATTGTAAGTTATTCAAACTTTTCTAGAAAGTCAAATCATCTTAAGTTTAACCAAGTTTGTACAATAAAGTGTAGTTATTAAATTTTGTATTAAATATATTTTCGTAGTATATCTATTCGGTACCATAATCTTTATAATTCTCTTCATAACTTTGGTCAAACGCAAAATAGTTTACTCTACAAGAAAGTTGAAATGACTTACCATTTAGAACGAAGAGAGTATATAAGAAAGGAATAAAACCAAACAAACTAAGCAAGCTGTTTTTTTTAAAAAAAGTAGAAAGTATCCGGTATTCATCTATAACTACCTGGAGGATAAAGAGGCCGTGTTCTGCCAAATGGTTCTCGCAGCAGCCGAAAAAATCGTCCATGTACTCATGACCAACATGTTCAATCATCTCGCTGGATAATCAGGAGCAGGAACATATCTATCAGCCTTACTTGATAACCTCTTGAATAAAAATGGCTATCGTCAGTACTACTCACCAACTGATAATCCTATCATATTTATGGCGAGCTGGTATTTGACGGTAGTCGCACAGCAGGAACGTTATGTGGTCCTGCAAAAACAGTAGAATTTTCTACCTCTCAAATATTTTCCGATGCTGTAAATAGTAAATTGTTATAAGCCTTTCACTTATTAAGAGCATCTCCAAAAGTGACTTAAAAATAAAGTCCCAAAACATTAGTTTTGGGACCTTGCTAAAAATTATTGGAAGTAAGAAATACCCTTCCAACCAACGGTTCCCAAAAAATTAGACCAAAAAATAGCCACGTCATCCATTATGGGGCCGCTGCCTAATTTTTCTCCGGTGGTGGACAATAACTCGCGATTTTTTCTCAGTCCTTTTTTCCATGGGGCGACGGGGGATTGGGAGTTTTTTTTTCTCCGTCCCTTTTCTCCGCGGGGTATTGGGAGCTCGGAGAGGGGACTAAATTTGGCTCAGAATATAATCAGTATTGGGCACGTGAAAAAAGTTGGAAACAAAATTAGACACCGTTGGAGCCTTGCTTTTTAGTTTTGTGCCCAAAATTAATTATTGAGAGCGTTTATTGGGTACTCTTAGAGATGCTCTGATAGTTCATTGAAGCTTCTCACTCAGCTCCTAAAAATCATATTCAATTAGTTTGTTTCTCTCACAGTATGTTCATTGGGATTGCTTGGGATTTTGAGTTCGTAACATTGACAACATGGAAAAAACATGTCGATTAGTTTGGAAATACTCTCTGGAAAAAGAAAATAATGCCAAAGCAGAAGATTAGAATTGGTGTTTGGGACCTACGATTATTGCATAACATAGGAATAAGACAGTGTAGAAATGATGAAACACCCTAAAGTAATTAGTATTTGTACATATTAATTGAAGGCATTTATGATTGTACGTAGCCTGTTATCACAAATGAACTCTTGTATGCATGTGGGCCGCCTAATACAGGACCCCACAAATCACTCCCGTGCAAATCAGAGCTCATCAGCACAGTGGTTCTCGGCGGTGTAGCACGAATAATTGAGCAATAGAATGCTCGGTGCTGCTGCTGCTGCTGCTGCAGTGGTCACAGACTCACAGCTCCACTTGATGCTTTGGCGGTAGCGGATGTGTGTTGCAGTTTAAGGAGAATATTGGACATTATACTTGTGTTATTTACTTGTTTGAAATGACTTGCATCAACAGACTAATTGTATCGTGGAGCCCTGTGAGATGCATAGATTGACTACTCAGAGCTGCTAGAGTTAGACTTCTTGTGATTATTAGCAGGTGTCAAATCAAACAGAAAAAAGAGAGAGTGGGCCAAATATGCACGGACGCGTGCTTCACGACGTACGTTATTAAATAACTAAATGAATAAACATGTCCTGAAGCATATCACAGGTGAAAATAAGCTAGATCTGCAAAGAAGTGCAAATAATTTTCTAAGAATTTGAAATCTCAAAGTTCTCATATAATTCTCAGAAATTTAGACATACTTTAAAAAACAACAATACCAATCCCATTTAAAAATGCTGGTGTGTTTGGTTTGGCGCCAAATGCGCCCAAGGTGGCCAAGCCAAATTAATTTTTCCCACTATTTAGTTTGGTGTCAAAATTTAGTAGGCTTGTAGCCACCCCAAAGCCAAAGTTGACCAAAATTATGGTCACGTACTAATTTAGTGACAAAAATATGACTTTGGCTACTAAATTACAATTTTAGGCGCAAAGCTCTAGCCCTCCATTGATCGCGCAAGTTTGCTTAGAGCGCGGATTAACTAACAAAGGCGGAGACCAAGACAAAACAGGGCGAGCAAATGCAGGCCTCAGTTTATAACTTTGCTAATGCATAGATGTCCGCACCGGGTTGAAGACCATGAAGCCGAGGTCGAGGTCAAGGTGGCCGGAGCCGGCACCGCCGCCCTCGTCGACGGCCACGGTTCCGGCATGCCCGCCGAGATGGTCCTCCTTCTCGTACAGAGTCACCTGCGCGCCGCCGCTCCTCGCCAGCTCGTGCGCCGCCGCTAGCCCCGTTACTCCGGCACCCACCACCGCCACCCTCATCTCTCTCTCTCTCTGCAAGCGATCTTGTCAGGCCACCGGGCGCTCTAGCGAAGCATATGCATATATAGTGACGCTCTGTTCGTCCTTGCTCCGTAGGGAGGGCCGTGTTTCTTTACTACCTAAATTTTTTTTAAAGAGAATATTGCATGCATGAAGTATTAAATGAAGTCTATTTGTAAACCTTTTCAAGGACGAGTGTAAGTTTACGCGACGAATCTAACGAGACTAATTAATCCATAATTTACTACATTAATGCTATAGTAACCATACTCTAATCGTACAGTCAGATGTCTTATTAGATTTGTCTCGTAAATTAACCCGGGGTTGTGAAGTTAGTTTTGTAAACTGATTTTATTTAATACCCTTAATTATTGGTCAAACGCCTCAAAGAAACACAGCCTGTGTTAGGCGGCCCACATGCATACAAGAGGTCATTTGTGCTGACAGACTACGTATAATCATAAATGGCTGAATTAATATGTACAAACACTAATTACTTTAGGGTGTTTCATCATTTCTACAATGTCTTATTCCTATGTTATGCAATCGTACGTTCCAGACACCGATTCTAATCTTCTGTTTTGACACTATATTTTCTTTTCCAGAGAGTATTTCCAAACTAATCAACATGTTTTTACATGTTGTCAATGTTACGAACTCAAAATCCCAAGCAATTCCAATGAACATGC
>OAMR01000347.1:453591-464434 GCA_900205405.1 Echinochloa crus-galli
GCGTTACTGTAGCATTTCGTTTGTATGTGTGAAAAATTGTCCAAAAATTGATTAATTAGGCTCAAAATGTTCGTCTCGTAGAGTACAACAAAACTGTGCAATTAGTTTTTGATTTTATCTATATTTAGTACTCCATACATGCTATGGCATTTTAATGTGATGATAATCTTTTTTTTACATAGTGAACTTTGGGGGTGAAATTTGAGATCTAAACAAGGTCAGTATGTAATTCATTGGGCACCAAAAGGATCACGATGACATTGGTGTGCTCGTACTCAGTTTTCTCTAGCAGGATTTCTGTGTTATCATCATTCACCACCACATCACAGACAAACAAAACGGAGGCCATGTTTTTTTAGGTCAATAAATTTTTTCCGGAGAATTTTGCATGTATGAAGTATTAAATAAAGTCTATTTATAAAATCTTTTTAAGGATGAGTGTAACTTTACGCGATGAATCTAATGAGCCTAATTAATTCATGATTTACTATAATAATGCTACAATAATCATCCTCTAATCATACGGTCAAATACCTCATTAGATAGGTCTCGTGAATTAACCCGGGGTTTTGTACGTAGTTTTGTAAACTGACTTTATTTAATATCCTTAATGAGTGGTCAAACGTGTGTATAAAAATTTGCATCCCAAAGAAATATAGCCCGAGATAGAGCTGAACTCTTGCCGAGTCCACACTTGTATCCCAGGTCGAATTGTTATCATCAGAATTTTGGTTCCTAATGAGTTCGCAAATTTTGAGGATGCTAGCTTAGTGGAAGCTACTAGTAGGCACGGCCGCACGGGTACCAGTAGGCACGGGTGCCCTAGGCTTTGGACTTTCGTTAGAGGCAAACAGTTGCTGAGTAAGCTTTTCATTTTTGGTTATTTAGAGGCAAGTTTGCCTCCACCGATTTTTATAAAGTTTAGGGTTTAGAGTTTTTATTTTATTGTATAAACTTAGTCAAGCTTTTCATTTTTGTTAGAGGTAAAGTTTGACCTGGGATACAAGTTAGCGGGCTGTTTAAAATAATTGTTATACAATACAACTTATAAACTTATAATAAATGTTAATATTTTTCATTTTATTGTATAAACCTGCCTCCATTAGCGGGCTGTTTGCCTCTAACCAAAAATGAAAAGCTTGACCAAGTTTATACAATAAACCCTAAACAACTGTTATTGGATTAGAGGCAAGTTTGGTTCCATTAGAAAGTCACGTTATTTTAAGTTTGACCAAGTTTATATAATAAAATATTAACATTTATTATACTGAATAACTATTATTGGATTCTTTATTAAATATGTTTTCATAGTATATCTATTCGGTGTCATAAATCTTTGTAAAATTCTCTTTATAACTTTGGTCAAATGTAAAATAGTTTGACTCTACAAGAAAATTGGAATGACTTACCATTTAGGGACGAAGAATCTCATATAAGAAAGAATAAAACCAAACAATCTAAGCAAGCTGTTTGTTAAAAAAAGTAGAAAGCATCCGATATTCATCTATAACTGTTTTCTCATGCTACTTCCTTATTAACTTCCTTTCGATAGAAAACATATGTTGAATCCCGCGTGCAGCCTATGAATAAATGGGTAATTATAAATTGTCAATTGTTATAAGCCTTTCGCTTATTAACAGTTCATTGACGCTTCTCACGCAGCTCCTAAAAATCATATTCAATTAGTGTGTTTCTCTCACGGGTGGAGGGGGCGGGGGAGGGAGCCATGGAGGGGCGGGGGAAGGGGACGGAGGAGGACGAGGAGGAGGAGGAGGGCGGCGGGTTGATTATAGTAAAATACGAGGGCCTTTTTGCAAATTGACG
Source organism: Echinochloa crus-galli (assembly GCA_900205405.1). NCBI lineage: Eukaryota > Viridiplantae > Streptophyta > Magnoliopsida > Poales > Poaceae > Echinochloa > Echinochloa crus-galli. The sequence continues at coordinate 455,416 of OAMR01000347.1, forward strand.
CGAGCTTGATCCAACGGCCGCGAATTGCAGGTGACATGGCCCTATTCGTTGGCCCGAGCTTGGCTCATGTTTGGTTAGGGAGAGATCAGCACAGTGGTTCTCGGCGGTGTAGCACGAGTCATTGAGCAGTAGAAAGCTCGGTGATGCTGCTGCAGTGGTCACAGACTCACAGCTCCACTTGATGCTTTGACGGTAGCGGATATGTTGCAGTTTAATTAAGGAGAATATTGGACATTATACTAATTGTACTAATTGTAACATGGAGGCCTGCGAGATGCATAGATTGACTACTCAGAGCTGCTAGAGTTGGACTTTTTGTGATTATTAGGTGTCAACTCAAACAGACAATGAGAGAGTGGGCCAAATATGCACGGACGCGTGCTTCACGACATACGTTATTAAATAACTAAATAAATAAACATATCCTGATCATGCCTGCTTCTAAGCCGGCACTGATAACACACTGAAAGTGGCGTCACAAAACATAGGTTCTGTAAGTAGTGTGAAGCATATCATCAGGTGAAAATAAGCTAGATATGTAAAGAAGTGCTAATAATTTTCTAAAAATTTGAAATCTCAAACTTCTCATATAATTCTCAGAAATTTAGACATACTTTAAAGAACAACAATATCAACCCCATTTATAAAATGCTGGTGTGTTTGGTTTGGCGCCAAATGCGCCCAAGGTGGCCAAGCCAAATTAATTTTGCCCACTATTTAGTTTGGTGTCAAAATTTAGTAGGCCTGTAGCCACCCCTAAGCCAAAGTTGACCAAAATTATGGCCACTAATTTAGTGAGAAAAATATGACTTTGGCTACTAAATTACAATTTTAGGCGCAAAGCTCTAGTCCTCCATTGATCGCGCAAGTTTGCTTAGAGCGCGGATTAACTAGCAAAGGCGGAGACCAAGACAAAATATGACGAGCAAATGCACGCCTCAGTTTATAACTTTGCTAATGCATAGATGTCCGCACCGGGTTGAAGACCATGAAGCCGAGGTCGAGGTCAAGGTGGCCGGAGCCGGTACCGCCACCCTCGTCGACGGCCACGGTTCCGGCATGCCCGCCGAGATGGTCCTCCTTCTCGTACAGAGTCACCTGCACGCCGCCGCTCCTCGCCAGCTCGTGCGCCGCCGCTAGCCCTGTTACTCCGGCACCCACCACCGCCACCCTCATCTCTATCTCTCTCTCTCTCTCTCTCTCTCCCCTGATGCTATATGCAAGCTCTACTCAGGACACCGGGCGCTCTAGCGAAGCATACATATATATGGAGACACTGTATGCTAGTGACGCTCTGTTCCTCCTTGCTCTGTATGGAGCACTCTGCGATTACTAACATGCACGTGGGCCCACCGGAACTCCATCTTGGGAAGTAAATGTGGGGTGTCACGTCGTTTTCTCCAAGATGTTAAGAAATCAAGATAAAGCATCCAATACTATAGTATGATGGAATCAAAATAGTGTCGTAGTTCGTGGTGAGCTCGTGAGACCCATTTTCTTAATATTTCGAAACTCGGTTACGTTGACGATACTTTCAAAAAAATAAATAGTATTAGGCTTCGTTTGGTAAATAGTGGAATAGTGTGGATCGGGCCCCAAACCCCGCCAGCCATGGAACGAGGCCCACGTCGGGTCAGTTTCCACTGCTGGGCCAAAAAGCGCATTTGGTAACTCGCCGCGCCGTAGGACTCCGACCGCCGGCCACTGGAAGTCCCTAATCCGGCCGCAGCAGCACCTCCCTGTGAGCCTCTGCCTCCTCCCTGTCTCCTCCATTCCACCCTTCTCCTCCTGTTCTCTCTCTAGGGTTTGGGATTCAATCTCAAAGCTTTGTAGTGGCAGGTGCCGGTGGCGAAGGTGACGCCTAGGGCCAACTGCAACGCGCACTACCAGAATCATGCACATTGGCACCGGGTGGGAAACCCCCTTTAGCACCGGGTTTCCCACCCGGTGCCAATCTTCCGGTGCTAAAGGTGGCACCCTTTAGCACCGGGTAAAATAACCGGTGCTAAAGGTGGGGGCACTAGCAAAAAATATTTGCATATTTGCGTGTTGCGGGATTCGAACTCAAGACTTCTTGGCTCGCACGCATACACCCACCTAACCATCTCACCTACACTACACATGTGATGAGATAAAAGATGCTTTCCTTTTGTAGTATTATATGACACCCCCTTTAGCACCGGGTCGTAACACGACCCGGTGCTAAAGGGTCTTTAGCACCGGGTCGTAACACGACCCGGTGCTAAAGGGCTACCCTTTAGCACCGGGTGGTGTTACGACCCGGTGCTAAAGTGTGAGGGCCTTTAGCACCGGTTGGAGCAATGCACCGGTGCTAAAGGGTGATCCTTTAGCACCGGGTCGTAATACCACCCGGTGCTAAAGGGTTCCCGAGGGCGCCTCAATTTTGCACCCGGTGCTAATGTTACATTAGCACCGGATCTTGAGTGCACCGAGGCATATGAGGGGTGCGGATGTGAGTTATTCTTGTAGTGGCGGGGAGGAAGAGCACGGGGGTGGCTGCAGCAAGGAACAAGAGCTGGGCGGAGGTCTTCTTGGATTGGTGTCCATCCGTGTGGGTAGTGCAGGTACTACACAACCACTCGATCTATCTGTTCTTGGATTGATTTACTTTCTCTTGTTCTTGAGCTTTGGCCCTGTGTGGATTTGTCTTCTGTTCCTGTCAGCTGTGTGGCCTATGGTTCCTCAAATTGCGATGCCTTTGCCCAGTGTGGATTTGTGCTAGTGCTCCTAGTAAATCTAAAATTTCAGTAAAGCTCATGGTTGGTTAGATTCTAGTAAATGTTAGTTTTGTTGATGCATAGCCTCCTAACTTGTCGATCCTAGCTCATTTTGCATGAAGTTAAAATATTTAACTAGTAGCCTTTGGCCTGCCAACTATGATAATGCTGAGCGCCAACTATTTAGCAGCCTCCTAAGAAATAGATTATTAGATAATGGAAATTAATCTGGCCTTGGCCAAAAAGGCTACAGCTAAAGTTTACAAATCAGCAGCACATCCGTCTGCTCTCACACCGAAATAAAATAAACACACCACAAGTTTGAGGAATTAGCCAGCAATCCTATTACTAAACCTCCAGCCGTGGTGAGCGAAGATGCGCATCGTCAGAACCTCATCCTGGTCACGCCGCTGTAACTGCGCCCAGAAGCGGAGCCAGTAAGTTCCCCTGAACAGTACCTGCAAGTAAGTTTTCATAGGAGTTTTGTCAAAGACCATATCATTCCTACTAAGCCAAATTGACCAGCATAACGCCGAAGCCCCAACTAACAGTTGATTTTTAGTTTTACTATCCAAACCTGCGAGCCAATCATTAAACATATCCTAAGAAATAGATAGTGATGCTTATCTATTTCTTCTAAACTTCTGGAGAAGAAAACAACTATCTTTGAGCGCCAACTTCTGGAGGCGTTTTGGGTGGTAGGCTCGCAAGATAGGGCTTGTTCTCTTAATCCTATTTCTAGTTGGTTGTGTAGTTGTTTTAGGGTCTAAGTAAAACTAAATTTCAGAAGTCCAGATAGTTACTGAAAACAACTATCTTTGAGCAAACACAGTTTAACTACAGGATCATTTCATAGAAAATCCCTCTGTGTAGTTGTTTTTTTTTCCTGATTCTCTCACATTGCTAGTTTAATAAAAGTTTAGGACAATACTGTACTTGTTCTTCTTCTTTCTCGTATATTTTTGGATGAAGTTAAAATATTTAACTAGCAGCCTATGGCCTGTCAACTATGATAATGCTGCACGCTAAGCTTGTCTATATGCATATATTTCATTTTGACAGTTACATTGCTTTTTTTTCATGATTGCTTATTGTGTGGGATAGTGATGCTTAGTTGTTGATCATACAATTCTTTACTAATTCATCTGTACACATTTCATATGTTTGATCACTCTGATTGGTTCTCAGAGTATTACGTGTGCTGTTTTAATGGTACTGTAAGCATCCGTCAATAGTTTTTTCAATCTATTTCTTCTGAACGTTGGAAAGAAATAGTTGACCACATTCTCTCAAGTTTGGTTGCTGTTATTTTATCCTTCTGTTTCATTTTGCTGAATTTTCTCTAGGGACATTTGATCGTTATGTCTACTTTGGTGACTTTGTTTAATCACTAATGTTTCTTTGTCTTGCTGACAATGTTTGGCAGCTAAGGAAGATGCAATAGAAAGATGAAGGCCTTTGTGGAGTTAGAGCTAGTCATGGAGCTTGAGTCCACCACTACACAAATTAGATTTAGCAGCATACATATGCATGAGCTTATATTCCTATATGGACTCTAGATAGTGTTGAAGCTTCCTATGATTTGGATGGGGTTCTACGTTTAGTCTGTATTCGTTAACAGGGGGTCTTTTTTGCTGCAGATATCTCCAATTCTGCAAAGAGCTTAACTGCTTTATGCTATTACTTTTACAAGTCATCTCTGGTTCACTTGTTTTGTAAATTGAAACTAGATGTCTAGCACTTTTTGAGCGTTGCTTCACCTGTTATGTAATAGGAATTACCGTATGTGTTAGTTATGCACTTATACTTCTGTTAAATTATCAAGACATCTCATGTTTTCATATGAGATGAAGGCATCACATTTAAGTTAAATTTCTCCTTTTTATTTTTTCTGATTGCTTTAATTTCCTGTAAAACAGAGGCATCACAATTAAGTTGAATTTCTATTCATTTATATCTTTCTCATTTTTATGATGCTGGTTTGGTTGAATTCTACAATCGTGGAACAACGTAGTATAATATTAGTTTTACCAAATAAGATCGATGTACGTGCAACTGCTATGCGGGGCGCGATACCTCCTCCCTCGCTTCTTGGGCCACCCCCTACTGTCCTGCATCGACGTGGATTGGGTGCCCCCCATGGGACTCAACCCCCCGCGCACGGACGTGGATTGGGTGGCGACCCAATCCCCCCTTGGAACAAGCCACCCGTGGATGGAACCCACTGATTGCCAAACGAAGCCTTAAGTGAACATCAGCTCACTAGAGGATCAACTGCTAATTAACTTAGCAATCAGAATCCCATTGCAGGTTTGCAACGGCCTGCAATGGGATAACTGTTAGAAATCTAGACAATTTTTGGTACATTTTAATTTCTGAAATTAACAACAAATTCATGACATATGTGAGTGATTCAGTGAGACCAAAGCATGTGCTTGTGTTCAAATTAAATCTCGCATAAAACATGAACAACAAGCAAAACCAGAGGAGGTTTAGTGTGTACCCAGAGGCGGAGCCGGGACCGGAGGAACCGAGATCGCCGTTACCAGTTATTGTGACTAGCCTACTTGAAGTAGTCGATCTCATTCGGTGCAGTGACGAGTTGCTGCAGTGGCGTCCCTCGAACGGCCTTCTGGAAGTAGTCGTTCAGCTCGAGGAAGAAGGACGTAGTCGTACAGCTTGTGGTCGCCGGATTGGTGAAGATGGCCGTCGGGAAGTAGAAGAAGTAGTCGTTCACAGCAGCGAGCAGGCGCGTACGAGTACGCTCTCCAAAAACCTTATCGCCTGCCTACCCCGAGCAGGATCTCAGGGCAGACGGGGTTCGGAGGCAACTGCTCACGCAAGCAGAGTGCGCACAAGGCTTGCGTTGGGAATGCAATGCGAGAAAGCAGCAGCAAACAACAGGGAGAAGAGAGTGGTCTCCTGAAAGGAGTACCAGAGAAGAGAGAGCAGCTTTTGGGGTGTCCCTGCCCATGGAGGAGGGTCCTCTTTATATAGGCACTCAGGGGAAGAAGGGGAGATGCACCTGGACAGTCTTTACCAGCCTTGATTCCCTAATCAGTAACGGCTATCAGTTACTAGTCACTCACGAGGCAATCAGTAACGTCTGTCAGTTACTAGTCACTCATGAAGTGTGCAACGTTAGACTTGACTGGCAAAAAGGTCATCACACAGCACACGCAGCTCGGCTCGGGGCCACGACGGCGAGGCGAGCGAGCGCGCGCGCGTGTGGCACGCCCTTCTCCTTTTACCAACTTCACAAGCGGTCCATATTTGGTCCACCATTTAAGTTAGTTAGGATTCCCATTGACTCCCAATCCGGGATTTAGACCCCTAGCATTTATTAGTGGACCTTTAATTTCTTTTGATTAATTGAGACAAAATGGGCCAATGGCCCAATTAATCCAACAATCCCCACCAAGAATTTCAAGGTTCACAACAAACGCCCTCGACTCAAATGTTGTTTTGATATACCGGCTTCATGGTGGAGACTGTTAAGTTGAACTTCCACCTGAGGCAAAAGCTACACTCATACACAACTGACCAATGGACTGTGCCTTGAATTGACAGTTTCGTGCAAACAAGCTTGACTAGAGCCCCTTACCAGCACTAGGCTGCTGTAAGCATCCCCTCGGGTTGGAGCGTATAAGTCATACACCGTGCCTTTCATGGCTATCTAGAGATCACCCTATCTCATAGATTGTGACTAGCAATCGGACCCATATAGGTGTAATCCTTTAAGATGTTCTATAGGCCAACATCTTTGCTTCTCATTGAGCCACTTGGATCACATTAAGGTTTTCACCAACCTGCCATACAGATTTAGAAGAGAAATGCACCCCTATCGGAATGAGCCTTTTTACAAAGGTTCTCTTCTCTCAGTTAAACAGTAGCTTGTTTCACCATCCTGATTCACGGGATCTCCGATCACATAGGATAGGTTACCACTACTGAGTAACATTTATGGGTCTCAAGCCCAATTCCCTGGATGCATTATCAATCACGTTACGTGAAAGACCCTTTGTGAATTGATCTGCCAGGTTCTTAGCCGTTTGGATGTAGTCCAAAGCTATTACTTCGAAGTTTCTCATTTTCCTGACAGATTTCAGCTGCCTCTTTACATGCCTAGATGACTTCATGTTGTCCTTTGAACTGTTCACCTTGACAATCACCGTTTGATTATCGAAGTTCATGAGGATAGCCGGTATCGATTTTTCAACTACCGGCAAATCCATAAGGAGTTCACGAAGCCATTCGGCCTCAACAGTGGCGGTGTCTAATGCAGTGAGTTCTACCTCCATAGTAGACCTCGTTAAGATGGTCTGCTTGCAAGACTTCTAGAGACAGCGCCACCTCCAAGTGTAAACACATATCCACTTTGGCTTTAATCTCATCTGCATCAGATATCCAATTTGAATCATTGTAACCCTCTAGTATCCTAGGGTATCCGGTATAGTGAATCTCGTAGTCCACAGTACCTTTGAGGAAACGCATCACCCGTTCGAGAGCTTCCCAATGAGCCTCTCCTGGGTTAGACACAAACCGACTTAGTTTGCTCACAGCATACGCGATGTCGGGTCTAGTAGCGCTGGCTAGGTAAATCAGTGAACCAATGATGTGGGAGTATCTCAGCTGATCTCTCATTATTCTCTTGTTCTTCCACAACACTTTACTAGCATCATAAGGTGTTGGAGCTGGCTTGCAGTCATTATACCCGAAACGACTCAAGATCTTCTCCACATAGTGGGATTGTGTAAGGACAACCCCACCATCACCTTCTCTCACTAGTTTAATGTTCAGAATCACATCATCCTCTACCAAATCCTTCATCTCAAAGCTTTGGGACAAGAATTCTTTGACTTCCTTAATCGCATTATGGCTTGTCCCAAATATCAGTATGTCATCTACATACAGACAGAGGATCACTCCTTCGCCCCCACCATAGCGATAGTACACACATTTGTCAGCTTCGTTCACAACAAAACCAACTGACGTTAAAGTTCTATCGAACTTCTCATGCCATTGCTTAGGAGCTTGCTTAAGGCCATACAAAGACTTGACTAACCTACACACCATTCCTTCTTGACCTTCTACTACAAATCCGTCTGGCTGATCCATATAGATCTCCTCCTCCAACTCTCCATTTAGGAAAGCTGTCTTAACGTCCATCTGGTGAACGATAAGCAACCTCCCAGGTACCATTAGATATAATGTAATCCATCTCACTCCGAACTGCTTCCTTCCAATAGTCAGCATCCGGAGAGGGATATGCCTCTTCAGTGGTTCTAGGAGTGTCATCCACGAGGTACACAATGAAGTCATCACCAAAGGATTTTGCAATCCTCTGTCTCTTGCTCTTTCTGAGAGCTACTTCACTATCATCCTCCTCAGGATTCTCCACTTGTGGTTGTTCATTGTGTTTTATCACGGTAGTGGGTTCTTTAGGTTCATTATTAACAGACAATTCACGACTAGATGTGCTAACTACCTCTTTCATAGGAAAAATGTCCTCAAAAAATGTAGCATCTCTGGACTCCATGATAGTGCCAACATGCATGTCAGGTACTCAGACTTCACTATTAAAAATCTATAACCCACACTGTGGAAAGCATAACCAAGAAAGACGACACAATCTACAATTTTAGGTCCTAACTTACGTTTCTTGGTTATAGGCACATTCACTTTGGCCAAGCATCCCCAAGTCCGTAAATATGAGAGAGTTAGCTTTTTCTTTTCCCACTCCTCGAGTGGTGTATCTCTTTGTTCTTCATGGGAACATGATTCAGGACATGACATGCAGTCAATATAGCCTCACCCCACCATTCCTTGGAAAGTTCCACTGTGTCTAACATGGTATTAACCAAATCAGTTAGAGTGCGGTTCTTTCTTTCGGCTACCCCGTTTGACTGAGGTGAATAGGGGGGCGTCCTCTCATGAATTATTCCATGTTCCTCACAGAACACAGTGAAAACATTAGAAAAATACTCTCCACCACGATCAGCCCTAACTCTTTTGATCTTTCTCTCAAGTTTGTTTTCTATCTCAGCTTTATAGACTTTAAAATACTGCAATGCTTCATCTTTAGACTTTAGCAAATAAATATAGCAAAATCTAGTGCAATCATCTATTAGAGTCATGAAATACTATTTACCACCTTTCGTCAACACGCCATTCATTTCGCACAGATTGGAATGAATTAATATAAAGTTTTTGGATTGTTAGAAATCTAGGCAATTTTCGGTACATTTTAATTCCAGAAATTAACAACAAATTCATGACAT
>OAMR01000347.1:530448-546806 GCA_900205405.1 Echinochloa crus-galli
CACTAGATAGGCTTGCTGGAACCCTCCCCATTCTGGGTAGATGGTGAGCACTGTAATCCACGTCTGAAAGGTGACTTCGAACCGGGTCCTTAATTGTCGGCAAGGCGAGTATCAGCGTCAAAGCGATCCGCCGCAACGGTCCGCAATCGGCACCCATTATAGGTATTGACGCCCAGACTCCTCAAATCCATCAATCTCAAGTAATCCATAAATGTACCCGCAACAGGTACTCCATAGGAACTGCAACAGGTACTCCGTAGGAACTGTCCGAGTGCAGTTTCAAAGCACCCCGATCAAAAGACCGGGTTGTTATCACTCGCCTCCACCGCCTAGCTGCACTACTCCTCCCATGCCACCCAAACTCACGCCAAGAAGATCAATCATGTAACACCCTAATTTTAATATTTATAGGTTTTTAAAAGTTTTATAAAATTTGCTAGAAACAATTAGGTAATGTGCACAATGTGTCTGCAAAATTTTTGAAAAGAAATATCATTTTCAAAAATTAAATCCAATAAACATGGTTGCCTGCGGACAGGCCTTTGCATAGTGTTCATGTTTGAAAAATATTTTGTTTTAATAAAACTCGATTAGAAGCATCCTCTGGAAAATATTAAATCACTGGGAAATATTCCTAACTATTTTTTTGGCTCAAACCTTCCTTCATTTCTTTCACTTTCTTTGTATATCCCACAACAGCTCAGCTAGCAAATATTTTAGCCACATCCTCACTTGTACAGCCAGCAACACGTCCCCACCTATCATCCCCTCCACTCTCCTTTTTTTCCTCCCGCGACAAAAGCTCCCCTTCACAAAAATTTGTACAGCGGCTCTCTAGCATATCTCCTGATGTGCACCCCCTCCTCCATGGCGTTTCCCCTCTCCCAATTGAAGGCAATGGAAATTAATTGTCATTAACACAGCGGTAACAGGTGTAGTGAATACCTCCCAAATTCCATCAGCCGTTGCTCCTCCTTTCTTCTTTTCTCTGCGCCAGAACAGCAGAAACTACACTCCTGTGTCTATGGCACCCATCGCTTGCACCTGGACACCAATAAGCTGCCCATCCAATTCCCCTCCCTGCTGTTATCCTTGCAAATAACAGGAGTAATGACACTAATTGCCATTCAGTTTTCTGCAGACCATTAGGGCCATCAAACTACCAGCCAATGCAAATTACTCTCTCTCTCTATTGTTCTTCTTTTCCTCTCTAAACTTCACACGGGTGATCCTTCCCTCTCCCTGTTGTATCCCCTCTCCCTTCGGTTATCCCTACAATTAGCACAAATTAATGACAGCAAACACCCTCCAAAATTCTCTCATCCTTGTGCCCCTGCGCCCCTACAAAATACATGCACAGCAGCTCTGCCTTCCCCTTTTACGTCTCCACGCCACCATTACCACCTCATGAGCTCACATCGCTGGTGATTTGTCCGTATTTCCACTTGCCCGGAACATCACGAGGCGAATCCGGTGCTCATCATCGCAGGCCCGAGGCTGCGGCTTTGCCTGCAACATGCGCCCAGGAAACTGCTCCACCCCTCTCTATATGTGTACAGGCGGCCGCGCGTGCCGGCCGTGCGGGCCGAGGCCGTGCCATGGGCCAGGCCGGTGGCCCATGGCACGCACGGGCCGCCGTGCTGTGCCGGCACGGGCCCGCTGGCGGCCGTGCCGTGCCGTCCATGGGCCGTGCGTGCAGGCCGTGCCGCGGGCCGTGCCGCCGGCCCATGGGCCGCCTGTACACATATAGAGAGGGGTGGAGCAGTTCCTGGGCGCATGTTGCAGGCAAAGCCGCAGCCTCGGGCCTGCGATGATGAGCACCGGATTCGCCTCGTGATGTTCCGGGCAAGTGGAATACGGACAAATCACCAGCGATGTGAGCTCATGAGGTGGTAATGGTGGCGTGGAGACGTAAAAGGGGAAGGCAGAGCTGCTGTGCATGTATTTTGTAGGGGCGCAGGGGCACAAGGATGAGAGAATTTTGGAGGGTGTTTGCTGTCATTAATTTGTGCTAATTGTAGGGATAACCGAAGGGAGAGGGGATACAACAGGGAGAGGGAAGGATCACCCGTGTGAAGTTTAGAGAGGAAAAGAAGAACAATAGAGAGAGAGAGTAATTTGCATTGGCTGGTAGTTTGATGGCCCTAATGGTCTGCAGAAAACTGAATGGCAATTAGTGTCATTACTCCTGTTATTTGCAAGGATAACAGCAGGGAGGGGAATTGGATGGGCAGCTTATTGGTGTCCAGGTGCAAGCGATGGGTGCCATAGACACAGGAGTGTAGTTTCTGCTGTTCTGGCGCAGAGAAAAGAAGAAAGGAGGAGCAACGGCTGATGGAATTTGGGAGGTATTCACTACACCTGTTACCGCTGTGTTAATGACAATTAATTTCCATTGCCTTCAATTGGGAGAGGGGAAACGCCATGGAGGAGGGGGTGCACATCAGGAGATATGCTAGAGAGCCGCTGTACAAATTTTTGTGAAGGGGAGCTTTTGTCGCGGGAGGAAAAAAAGGAGAGTGGAGGGGATGATAGGTGGGGACGTGTTGCTGGCTGTACAAGTGAGGATGTGGCTAAAATATTTGCTAGCTGAGCTGTTGTGGGATATACAAAGAAAGTGAAAGAAATGAAGGAAGGTTTGAGCCAAAAAAATAGTTAGGAATATTTCCCAGTGATTTAATATTTTCCAGAGGATGCTTCTAATCGAGTTTTATTAAAACAAAATATTTTTCAAACATGAACACTATGCAAAGGCCTGTCCGCAGGCAACCATGTTTATTGGATTTAATTTTTGAAAATGATATTTCTTTTCAAAAATTTTGCAGACACATTGTGCACATTACCTAATTGTTTCTAGCAAATTTTATAAAACTTTTAAAAACCTATAAATATTAAAATTAGGGTGTTACATGATTGATCTTCTTGGCGTGAGTTTGGGTGGCATGGGAGGAGTAGTGCAGCTAGGCGGTGGAGGCGAGTGATAACAACCCGGTCTTTTGATCGGGGTGCTTTGAAACTGCACTCGGACAGTTCCTACGGAGTACCTGTTGCAGTTCCTATGGAGTACCTGTTGCGGGTACATTTATGGATTACTTGAGATTGATGGATTTGAGGAGTCTGGGCGTCAATACCTATAATGGGTGCCGATTGCGGACCGTTGCGGCGGATCGCTTTGACGCTGATACTCGCCTTGCCGACAATTAAGGACCCGGTTCGAAGTCACCTTTCAGACGTGGATTTCAGTGCTCACCATCTACCCAGAATGGGGAGGGTTCCAGCAAGCCTACTTAGTGCGGTGCCAGACCTGTAGGAGATTCGAGTTTGATATGTGTAAGGGGGACTCGTTGCGGCGTACTCTCCCTGATTTACCACGGCCCCCGACTGGCCCCGGTGGGAAGGTTTCACGACCCTGGGGCAGCTGTTAGCTCAGATTGTTTCCCGTGCCCAGGGAGGCAGTATGGCACTGTTACTGTTTAGGGTCTTTGCTGTGGGCTGTGTCTCAAGACGGCTCATTACCGTCTACAGCCCGGATGGTTCCTGGAGCGCAACCTCTGCAGAGTGAAAACTATACGTATAGCCCTGTCCACGGTTATGGACGATCGCATCTGGATCGCTGGAGATTAGCCTGGGATTCTGCTTTCTTACCTCATCCTTGCTTTGGGTTATGAGAGGTTGGACCAGCGTTTGCTGATGAGACAAGGTGGGGAGGGAGCTCACCGAGTCGACTGGTGAGTGAAAGGAGTTGGCGGATGATTATTACGGGAAATTGTTGAGGTAGGACGAGCCCGATGTGGTTGTGAGGTTGATGGTTGGTTTGGGGAGTGTGACCTCTCTGGTGAGGACAGGAGTTGGTGTTGAAATGAACTTGAGGATTTGCTGCTGCTTGCATAGGAAACCCTAGCCTTAATTCCTTGATTAATTTTTATTCCATTAGACTAGGACACTTTAAAGCTTGCATCATATTATGGTTGGTGACGTGGACCTGTCCCATTTCCTTGGGGACAGACTATGGGTACACAGGAGAAGATCCCGACCACGAGTTCAACCAGGATGGATGGTACGACTGAAGGTTGCGCGTGCGCTCAAGGACGCCTGTGGAGTGTGGACCCAGATGATTTAGCTACCGTGTCGTAGCAGTTTTTTCATTGTCGATGTAGCCCTAAGGGCTTGTACCAGACCGCTATGTTTTATATATATGTCATGTATTGGATGTTGTATCATTGTATGGATGTAATATTCTGCTGAGATGAGTTCTGTACGAGATAGCTGCTATTCCTGGGACTATCTCAAGGGTACAGGGAGTCGGATTCTTGTCGTTGAGAATCCGGTTCGTTTCAGTTGGTATCAGAGCCATACTTGACCGTAGCGCATAACCCAAGGCTTTGCTATTTAGAGGATCGATGAGTGTAGATAATCGAGTTCAGGTTCTACTAGACTTTATTCAGCCAATTTTTTGGGTGGATTGAAGCTTAACCAACTGAATTTTCAGTGTGCCCTCGTGCTCGTTTATCATCTGAATAAGTACCTACTACCTCTATTCTAAATTACTATTCGTTGTTGAGTACACATATAGATTTAGCTACCGTGTCGTAGCAGTTTCTCATTGTCGATTTAGCCCAGAGGGCTGTACCAGACCGCTATGTTTTTATATATGTCATGTAGTGGATCTTTTATCGCTGTATGGATGTGATATTCTACTGAGATGAGTTCTGTACGAGATAGCTGCTATTCCTGGAACTATCTCGAAGGTAAATGGAGTCGGATTCTCGTAATTGAGAATCCGGTTCGTTTCAGTTATGTAGGATGATACAGGGTCTTCGAAAAAGAAAGAAGAGGTCGGAGCTGCAGAGGAAGGAAAGCCAAATGAATCAAGGGATTATTTATGACATTTGTTATAGTGGGCAATGTATTTGGATGACGTGTCACGATTACTTGGCTACTCAACTAAGATGGAGTACGAAATTGAACCAGAAACATGAATTCCGAGTACTAAATCGGCCTTTTTAAGAGTTGAGGGACGAAGTTGACTCTTGGGTGAGAGTTGATGGATTAGTTTGCCTATTTTGCTTTTACGTAAATTTTTTCAAGACTATTAAATATGCCCGCTCATGCTAGCTTTATTATGAGGATTATTTTAGACTATTTGGTTATTGGGCACGTGGGTGGTTAAATAAATTACACGGTGAGAAAAGTAATGTTAAAACGACGTAAACTCTCTCAAAATATCATATTTTTTAAATTTTTTCACGCATATAAAAATTATTTAGGTGAGAAATATTTTTAAAATAACCATATCCTTAGCCACGTAGATAGAGATTATTATTGTTGTTACCGGACCACGCGTTGGACATCTCTAGCAGAAGTGCTGAAGTGCACAAGTAATAGCATGCGAACAGGAAACCTTTTTCCAGTTTTCTTAAAACAATTTTTTCAATCTGACGAGCCCTCGGCCCCTCGCCGGGGACATAAATGGACCCTCCCGTGAGCACTCCCTCCGTCCTTAAACAAGTATCATTATTGATTTTTGTATCACGATTTTAATTCGATTTATAAAAAATACGTACAACATTTTAATTTTTAAATAAATTTATTAAAAACTAGATTAAAATATCTATCTAATAATATTTATTATATATTATAAATATTAATATGTATTTTTATATATTCCATCAAACATGTTTCTCGAGAAGCTAAAAGACGGAGGGAGTAGCTCGGAAAGTCCCCACGAACCCATGGACAGGACAACACTGTGACTGTAGCCGTCAAGCCGGAGCAACCGTCTCTCTCACCAGCAGCCTCCACTTCCAGTCTTCCACTCCACCATGGTTGCACTACGTTGCCCTCCGTCGGCAGATTGGTACGCCGCTTCCGCCTTCTTGCTCTTCTTTCTTCCCTCTGTCCGACTGTCCCTGCACTGACCTCTGATCTGAATCAGTGAATCTGTTCTTCCATTCTTCATTTCTGCTTATCCCCATTTCTCAGATTGACTAGCGCACAGATGGATGGTACCAAGAAGAGTGCCAGCGCCGCCGCCGAGCTCACCGACGACCTTGTCGTCGAGATCCTGTCTCGGCTGCCGGCCAAATCCATCTGCCGCTTCAAGTGCGTTTGCTGGCACTGGTACGGTCTAATCACGGACATGGAGCACCGCAAGAAGATTCCCCAGACGCTGTCCGGCTTCTTCTACCCCAGATACAGGCTCAACCATGAGAGGGACATGATAATATTTCCAGATTTCGTTGACATCATGGGGGAGGAAGAGCTGCTATTTCCAGATCCCTCGTTGCCCTTCATGACAGGCTACAAGCTGGTTATTCCTAAGATCTGCTGCAATGGCCTTCTTTTCTGCCTCTGCTGGAAGGTCCCCCCAAGAGATGATGAATCCAATTTTGTTGTCTGCAATCCTGCAACAGAGAAATGGGTTGTCCTGCCGGACTCTGACCACGACAGCAATGCTTTTGCATACCATTTGGGTTTTGACCCGGCCATCTCCCCCTACTTCCACGTGTTCCAAATTATAGAGGAGGATGAGGATTATGGATTCATTGCTGGTCTGAATATCTACTCGTCGGAGACAGGTGCCTGGAGTCACAATAGAAATGGTTGGGGCAATGAGCTTCAGGTAGTCGATAGAGGAAGTGTTTTTCTCAATGGAAAGTTGCATCTGCTGACCTATGATTTCAAGATACTGTCAGTGGACACAGAGGGGAAAACATGGAGGACCATTCCTCTGCTGGAAACTATGCGTGTTGAAAACTTTTGTAGAGGCCCTCTTTCTTTCTTTGGTCAATCTCAGGGGCGACTGTGTTACATAAATATGAGGGACCGTGATACCTCTAAATTGTCAGTCTGGATTCTTGAGGACTATGACAGTGATGAGTGGACATTTAAGTACAACATTAGCACTGCACAGATTTTCAGGGAGAAGAATCTATTGTTTGAGCGGGACTACGCTTTGATTGCGATCCACCCAGACTGCAATACGATTTTCTTTGTTTTGAGGTGCGAGGAGGATATGCTGATGTCGTATGACATGGATCGTGGGAAAGTTTGTGTTATATGCAGTCTCAAAGAGCGCTTTTATGACGAATTTCTTCCGTATCTTCCATATGTTCCATTTCTTTCAGATTAACCGGCTGGTCATGGATGAGGCATAATTCACAGTGTTGTGAACTGAGGTCCCATAATTGTTACCCAGAAATGATATCGATGCCTACAGTTGCAACTAAATCCAAGAATGCTGCTGCAGATTGGGTACCTCTACCTGTAATCTCCACTTCTTGTTTTGTGTTTATGCTTTGTTGTGTTTTGATGCTGTAATAATTTCGAAGAAATGTTGTCAGCCATCATGATCCTGTAGATTATCTTTACAGAGATTGCGTATTAAGTTAAATTTTTCTTTTTTTTATCATTATGTTTGTTGATGCTTGTTAGCTGTGTGCATTGCCACATTATCAACAGGCATTTCTTTCTACATAGCATATACAATGGTGATGTTTATTGTTTAGGCAAAAAAAGTTAGAGTAGGTTATGCCTTCACTAGGAATTATGAAAACACACATAAGAGTTGGGTTTTGCTTTTCCATAGTACTAAGACATATAGGTGAGGTAACCTGCAGTTAAGAACTGAAGATTGGATCTGGAGCACATAGGCTGTCTGAAACAAAGTGTGCCGAACTTGGGAATGACAACAATGGCCTTGTTTAGATGCAAAAAGTTCCTCCCAAATTCACTATGCAAAAAGAAGATTTCCCATCACATCAAAATGTCATAACATGCATGGAGTACTAAATCTAGATGAAATCAAAAACTAATTGCACAGTTTTATTGTACTCCGCAAAACGAACATTTTGAGCCTAATTAATCAATTTTTGGACAATTTTTCACACATACAAACGAAATGCTACAGTAGCGCAGTGATTACGAAGTGACATCTTACTCCCAAATTCAACCTCCCAAATTCAACATCCAAACAAGGCCAATGTTTATGCTGCGTACCCAAATAGCAATGTGATTTATGACAGATACGGAGTAGGAAGTTTATGACAGAGCACTGATGTCTGACGAGATGTGTTCTGTGTACTAGATAGGAAGTGCGTGTTAGACGTAACCTTGTGGACAATTCCCATGCTCTCAACCAACCACAACCCCATAAGTTCTTTTGATTCGATCGAGAGATGTTCGCGGAGAGCACTGTAAGGTAACGGTAATACTTCCGATAAGACGTCTGACGGATCGGACGCCCCGTCCGCCCATTCCGCATCCCACCACGTTCCCATTCCGCATCCCACCACGTTTCATTTAACTGCCCGCCGTGTAAAAAAAACAGCCGCGTCTCTTCCGTCCTCGTTGCCTTCCCGATCCCCGAAGCCGCCGCCTCCTCGATCCGCGCCGCCACCGCCTCCTCGATCCGCACCGTCGGCGGCTCCTCTTCTCCGCGCCGTCGCCGCTGCTCCTCCGGGCGTCGCCGGATCCGCGCCGTCGGCGGCTCCTCTCCTCCGCGCCGTCGCCGCGTCGCCGCCGCTCCTCCGGGCGTCGCCGGATCTGCGCCGTCGACACTCCTCTGCGTCGCCGCCGTTCCTCCGAGCATCGCCGGATCCACGCTGCTCCGCGCGTCGCCGCTCCTCCGGGCGCTGCCGCCTCCCCGCTCCTCCACGCTGCTGCCGGCTCCTCTTCTCCGCGCCGTCGCCGCCCCGACTGCCGCCGTCCGAGCGCCCGCTCCTCGTCGCACTGCCGGCCACCGCGACCAGGCGCGGGGAAGCCGAGCTCACCCGCCGCGCGGCCGGCCGCCGAGCTCCGAGCGGCGGCGATGGCCGACAGCAGGCGAGCCAAACGTTGCAGAGGCTTCCCCTGTGCCATGTTGCATTAGGCATGTACCGGTGTTGCAGCAGATGTTTTTTGATGTTGCAAAATTCTAGACATGTTGCAATGGTTGGTTTTTGATGCTTTATATGTTAATTTTTCATGTTGCAATCTATGTGTTTCGGTGTTTCGTCGTGTTATAGATGTTGCAAGATCTATTGGTTTCATCTGAATTGGATGTTTCATGAAACATGTTCTGATGTTGCGGCGGGGTTTATTACTCAAAGTCCATAGAAACTGGATGATATGCGATGGTGTGTGTTTCTGTACGTGTTTTCCGATGTTGCAACAGATGATTTTTTATGTTGCAAGTATTGTTTTATAATGTTGCATACGCTATTCTTGAATGTTGCAAAAAGATTTACATGTTGCATGCAACATAGTACCCATGTTGCGGCGGGAGTTTTAATTGCTACAGTACCGATGGAGGAGAAACGCTTGGTCCAGGTTGTGCCACGTCACCCGTCCGATTTTTGAGTGGACATCGGACGTCCGGGCGCTAGCAACGCCGGTAAGGTAATCCTTCTGACGCTGTGCTGTGGTAGGTTTTGAAGTGGAGATCCTTCTGATGTACGTAATCGTGGTTAGTCTTCAAGAGGAGCAGACAGCGATCGTGCGGCAGAGCCCTGCCAATGGCCGGCGGTGCAGAGGTGGCCCGGCATAGGTGCAGCGCAGGCCGGCGGTGTACGGTGGTGCTGCGGACCGCGGTGGCCGGCATTGCTTTCGGTTCCGGGGCGATTCACGAATGGATGGTGCAGCGGCATGAAGGCCGGCAGCCGTGTGATCTGTGATGGCGCCATAGCTCGCCGTTACTATGCCCAACCAGATAGCGACATCACACAATTCATCAAATGTTTTCACGAGCCCACGCCGGACCCGTTACAGGAATGGGCCGAAAATTCGCACGTAGGTCTCCTCCCTCCTGAAAGCTCCCCGCGAGCCCATCTCCCTGTTCGCACCGCGCAGCCGCCGTCTCTCACCAGCCGCAGCCGCAACTTCCACTCCGCCATGGTTCCAGGGTGCCCTCCGCCGTCAGATTGGTACGCCCCTTCACTTTTCCTTCTTTCCCTGCATCCCTTCACTGATTTCTGATATGAATTTTCCTTACATCCCTTGTTTCAATATCTCCATTTCTCAGATTGACTTAGGCACAGATGGATGGTCCCAAGAAGAGTGCCAGCGCCGCCGCCGACCTCACCGACGACCTCATCGTCGAGATCCTGTCCCGGCTGCCGGTCAAATCGATCTGCCGCTTCAAGTGCGTTTCCTGGCACTGGTACGGCATAATCACCGACCTCGAGCACCGGAAGAAGATCCCACAAACACTCTCCGGCTTCTTCTACCCCTACCACAAGTTCACCCAGGACAACTCCTTGAGGACATTACCCGACTTCGTTGACATCTTGGGGGCCGAAGAGCCATTCGCAGACCCCAAGTTGACCTTCATGGCCGGCTACAGGTCGATTATTCCGAAGATCTGCTGCAATGGCCTTCTCTTCTGCCTCTGCTGGAAGGTCTCCCCAAGGGAGGAAGCCGATTATGTTGTGTGCAATCCTGCGACAGAGAAATGGGCCGTCGTGCCGGAACCTGGTGACGGAAGCATCCATTTGGCGTACTATTTTGGTTTCGACCCAGCCATCTCCCCCCACTTCTATGTGTTCCAATTTACAAATGCGGATGAGGATTATGGATACATTGGTGATTTGAATATATACTCATCGGAGATGTGTGCATGGAGTTGCAAGGGAAATTGTTGGGGCGATGAGCTTCAGATACTCAATAGAGGAGCTGTTTTTCTCAATGGAATGTTGCACCTGCTGACCTATGATTTCAAGATACTGGCAGTGAACACAGAAGGGAAGACATGGAAGACCATTCATTTGCTGGAACCTATGACTTTCTCATATTTTGCCTCCACTTGGAGAGGTCCTGAGGGATTTATTGGTCAATCTCAGGGACGATTATATTATATAAATATGAGGGGAAGTGATATTAAATTGTCAGTCTGGATTCTTGAGGACTATGACAGTGGAGAATGGGTATTTAAGTACAGCATTAGCACTGCACACATTTTCCGGGAGAAGGATCTTATGTTTGAGCGGGACTATGCTTTGATCGCGATTCATCCAGAATGCAATATGATTTTCTTTGTTTGGAGGTGCGAGGATTTGCTGATTTCATATGACATGGATCGTGGTAAGGTTCGTGTTATATGCGATCTCAAAAAGCATTTGTATGACCGCCCATTTCTTCCATATCTTCCATATGTTCCATATCTCTCCGATTCATTGGCTGCTCAAGGCGGGGAAGCATAATCTGCAGTGTGAAGACCAATTGTTACCCCGAAGTGATGTGGATGCCTACAGTCAGTTGTCCCAGAATTTAGCAACATAGCTGTAGTTTGTGTACCCAACCTGTTTTTTGGCCATTGTTTTGTGTTTATGTTTTAATGTATTCTTCATTTTAATATCAAGAAATGCTGTTACCTGTCAGTTATGAATTTCCTGTAACTATCTTTACAGGGGTTGCATAGTAAGTTAAGGAATGCTTGCTTTCTACTAATTATATTTGTCTTCATTTGTTATCTGTTTGAATACTATATTGTCAACAGACACTTGTTTCTTCATAGTTCTTCCATTTTGTTGAATACATAGAAGTGTCATGACGTTTGCTCAAAAAGCTGGAGTAAGATGTGCCCTCACTTGGAGTTATGAAAATTGCTTTCAAGAATTCAGCTGTTGCTTTTTCGTAGTACTAAATAAGTTTAGATGAGAGAATTTGCAGTCAAGATTGATGTTGAAGCACTGTATTTCTGGGACAAAGTCCTGGGGTGCAGGCAAGCTAGATGGCTGATTGACTGAGGGCAAAGTCACTGAAACCATCAGGAAAGCCTGGGAAGGGTCTGGTTCACCAACAGTGGTTGTCATTTCTAAAGGCACTGCCTTAAAGGAGCAGGTCCCACTGTGCGACATTAGTCTTGCACTCTTGCTCCATATCAGAATGTAACCATTGAGCTACCACTAATCCAATAGTTTTTGTAATCTTTCTTGATGAAGAGACCACAAAATGGCATGATTTGTTAAAGATGGAGTGTAGGGCTCTCTTCATAGGATATGATTCTCTGAAGTTTTATAAGGATAAGCAAGGCAAACATAAGAATTCACATTGTTGCTGGTCCAATATTCTGCTGTGTATTTTTTTTTAATTTGCAGACATGGTTTATTGTGTATGCTATGCAGGTGTCAAGGAGAAGATAAAAAGAGTGGCGTCTGCCATGCCCATGCATGGCAGATCAGCTGTGATATTTGATCCTTTAGTGTTTCCTGCTAGGTTATATGTCTCCATGACTAAAATATATAAAACTCTGCCATTTTTTTAACAAGGGCCAAGTATTTCTCTACTTATTGAAGTAAAGTATTGCTATTCCATAAGTCTCTAATACCAAGCAAACTTGCACTTAGTCATAGTATACTTGTTACTTTTTTTAAACCTGAAAAGTATCTCTTATCTGATATATATTAAGGAAAGCAAGAGCTATAATAATACAGAAGGACAGCCGTCCCTAACATTTGCAGAAAATACCCAAGTTACATTCAACCCCAATAAGATCTCCACTGGTAGGAAATAGTAAGTCTGTCTATCTTGGTATGTGGTCCCTATTTGGTTGATTCTCTTCTTATGAATGATGTATGTGTTCATATAAAGCAGGAGTCCTTGGGTGGTGTCATTTATATCATTCGAATTTCAGATTATTACATCATGATTCATGTAACAGTTTTGGCCTATTGTGTTTCATCACTGATAAGCATGGAAGAGAGAAATGCTAATTATTTCACATATCCTGTTTGCTAAAGCTGGCAGATAAGTCGAATAGAAGTACTTCAGGCATTAGATGACCCATTCATACTCCTTTCAAGGTAGGGCTATATGACATCAGATAATTTAGCATCTTTTATTGACAAGCATGTTTCTGTGAGATGATTAAAAATAATAATTTTACTAGGTTGAATATAATTCCTAGCTTGGGTCTCCCTTGAAACATTTGATTACTAGGTGATACACCCCGCGCGTTGCTGCGGGAATTTCTACAAAATTTGAAGATACAATTTGAAAGTAGAAACTCTAAAATGATTGCATCGCGCTATTTTTTGCAAACAACAATGTAGAGGAAAACACATTCATTTTATTGAGAGAACTACTTAGAAATTTGTAGCATGATACTCACTACTTGCAAAGACTAACACAATGCATAGCCGTAGAAAATCAGTAGAAGAAATAAATTTATAATTCTAGTGGGATGATGATGTGGACAGCTTGCATGTTGAGACAAGATCCAGTGATGGTGACGTGGATATCTTGCATGTTGAGAGAAGTCTAACCATGACTTATAGTGGGTACCAATTATATAGGTTATATAGATTAAAAGAACAAGAATAGTCTGTACTGTAAAGTGTCCCTGAAGAATATATCTAATTTTCTGGGCATTTGAACATTCCCTTCAATTGTTACTGAACATAACTGCTTTTCTATATAAATATGTATACTGCTTCCATGTGAAAAATCTCTGTTACCATTTGCCTTACCAAACACTCCCACCCCACCACCACCACCTTTCCTTTTTTTTTTACTTGTACATCTATTCCAGGATGTTTGCCTTTATGTGAAAAATCCCTGTTGCTATTTGCCTTAGCAGTTCATGACAGATGGCATCTAGAGATGGTCAATTATGGTTTAAATCGTGCTAGTTATCTTATTATGTTTCGTGTTAGTACGTGCACACAAGGTTTCATCATTTTCACGTCTGTCCTGCTCTTTCAGAATCATGGATGATCTAGAAAAATATATTGGCTGTGTTTAGTTCCCCGTCCCATCACCAAAATTCCCAAAATTCTCTCTCCAAACATCATTATCCACCTATCACATCAAATCTCTCTCCTCATACATGGAACACTAAACGTGGGTAAATAAAAAAACTAATTGCATGGTTTTGATGTACACGACGAGACGAATCTTTTGAGCCTAGTTAGGTCATAATAGGACAATATTTACCACAAACAAACTGTCCGATGTAACATTTTTTCCAAACTTTCTCTTACATTTTTTGGAACTAAACACAGCCATTATTCGGGAGACAATTTTCGTCTTAACCCATGTCAGATCACTTTTGTGTGCGTTTTGTCTTTTGATCTGGGGCATTGTGCTCAGTTCGCGTGGCATT
This sequence comes from Echinochloa crus-galli, assembly GCA_900205405.1. Classification (NCBI taxonomy): domain Eukaryota; kingdom Viridiplantae; phylum Streptophyta; class Magnoliopsida; order Poales; family Poaceae; genus Echinochloa; species Echinochloa crus-galli. The sequence goes on from OAMR01000347.1 coordinate 544,529, forward strand.
AAATTAGTAGAATTTGACGTACTGCCACCCTGTTCACCTGGTTTATCAGCCATCAGCCTGCAGTATTTTTCTCTCGGAATAAATCAGCCACCAACTACCAGATAGCAGTACTTTTCTCTCAGAACAAATTAGCACCAGCCAAACGAACAGGCCAGAACAAATCAGCCACCATCCACCGGCCAACGGTACTTTTCTCTCAGAACAAATCACCGTCAACCAAACGAACAGGCCGTGCAAGTTTTGTTAAAAAAAAGTCAACTTTTAAATAGTACTTCCTCCGTCCCACAATATAAGCATTTGTTAACTTTCAGACATCACGTTTGACCATCCGTCTTATTCAAAAAAATTTAGGTATGACTTGGTTTATCACTAGGTATATTTCAAGTGTAACTTATTTGTTTTATATTTTTATAAAAAATTTTGAATAAGACGGATGGTCAAATGTGATACACGAAAATTGAAAAATGCTTATATTGTGGGACGGAGGGAGTACTGAATGTTCACAATAGTATTTTCTGAATACAAAACCAATTGTTCCCATTGTTTTTATGGTTATGTTGTTTCTAGAAGAAAAAAGGGCCTGTTGAGTTCCGGTCGTGGGATGGGCCACTAATTCTTCGATGGGTAACAAGGCTGCGCTCTTGAGCAGTATTATTACTAGGCAGGTGCGTCTAATGTTATTCACCACCGATCGTTCTGATAGATCAGAATGATGTGGAATTACAGTTTCGTTCCTTCGTTTTGGAAGCAACATCACTTACATTTAGTTACATGCTTGCTTCAAATAATTTTAATTCTGCTTAAATGATGACATCGTACTTTATTCTCGCTCAATTTAAATAATACGGTTGCTTTGAACATTGATGTGGCCCATAAACATGAATGCATTCGTTAAACACAGATACCATAAGTGTGATTGCGGTGCATGACACCCTTGATTGTCAAAATTGAGCCCTTCAAGCTACACAGATAACACGTTTGGTTTTTGACATCCTGATAGAAGAAGCCAATTCAGCTTCTAGAAAAGGCACTAATCCACGCATCCAAGATCCAACATTGCCTGATTCCTGTACATTCTTATACGAAGTTTGCTTCAACTACCGGTACCTGTCCAAGGCAACGTGCACATACCAGTCATGATAGGCAGTAGACAACAGTCAAGAATGAGATCGACTCCTCGAGTTGCAATCATCCAAGCAGGTAAATGGACCAGGCATAGGCGCATAGTATATATTGGAAAAATTGGTTCTATATGAAAGATCGCGACTTCCGTAAAATAGCACTGAAGGACTCCGGACCCGTAAAATACCACTGAAAGGTTAACCTGCAACTGAAACTACTATTCCGTCAGATTTTATGTGTACATCTGTTAAGTAGGACAAACATACCCTCAGTGTGCATCTTCCACCTCTGGCTCTGTGGCCGGCCAGAATCCGGCGCTAGCACCTCGAGGCCCACGGCGTACATGCTCAACCCCGTGCAGCCCCTCGGCCGCGCGCGTCGTGTGGCCCGCAGCCGCCGCCACGACCTCGGCGCAGTCGCGGAGCTCGCCGGAGGAGGGAAAGCCAGAGCCGCCGGGCGGCGGGATGTGCGCGGCGAGCACGCCGAGGGCCGCGAGCGTGAGGTTGGCGGAGGCCACCGCGAGGCGCGCGTGGCTGGATTGGATGGAGTTCGCGTGCGGGGCCAGACTCGCGCAGCAGACACGGGGAGACGCGGGGGTACAGCGTGCGCGCGCAGCAGCCGCGCACGAACTCCATCTCCGCCTTCAATGCTCCACCACCGAGGCCATTAGCTGACAGGACGAGATGTGAGTGATTGATAAGGCTTGAAATTAAATGATGATGCAAACGAGCAGGATTGGTGTTGGAGATAGAGGATTTGTGGCCGCGATCACCCCCACCTCCGGTCCTGTTCACCGCCGGTGTGGTCGAGGGATGCGTCAAGCGGGCCGGCGGGGCAGGAAATGCATGCATGCGTGCTCGCCGTCCTTGTTAGTCTTGCCAGGGGTATAAAAGTCTTTTCATATCTGTTTTATGTGCTGCAAAGGGATAAAAGTGAGTTTTCTTATCTTACTCCTAATAAGACTGTGCCGGGGAATCTCGTGATGCGAACCAATCGTTCTGCCTCATTTTTCATCCGCTGCGACCCCCACCCGTCCGCCAGCCCTCCGTCTACCGCATGCAACGTCCATTACGATTTGGACGGCTGGATCGGCAGCCCCTCCCCTGACGCCCGCGACCCCGTCCGCAGCACCCAGCCCCCATCCCCCGAGGCCGGA
>OAMR01000347.1:546854-563856 GCA_900205405.1 Echinochloa crus-galli
GCCCGCGCCCCGCCCCCATCCCCCGACGCCCGCGCTCGCGCCGCCACTCCCGTCAACCCTTCAGCCGCCGCCGCCGCCATCCCCCGACGCCGCCCCACGGCCGACGTCCGCGACCAATCGATGGCGAGGTGCAGATCGACGGCGAGGCGCAGTGTAACTCTACGCGCGGATCGACGGCGAGGTGCGGTCAAACCATAGGCGAGCGGATCGACGGCGACACGGATCACAGGTAAAGCTTCTTGCCCATCGTGTAACCCTTATCCCCGCACCCCGTCCGCATAACCCTAAACCGTGGCGCGCCGTGGCAGGCCGCGCCGCTGCTGGCCGTGGCCGCTGGCCGTGTCCGGTGGCTGTTCGTGGCCGCGCCGTGAGTTCCCAAAAGCCAGTTACTAACCACACACCAGCTCTTTAGCGATCATGGCAGCTATATGTATCAGGATCTGTTCCGTTGTTTACCAGCCTCACAAAGGTCTTACCAACGTGTTACGAGCATGTTATCCTTACTCCAGTGTTCTCTGATCTATTGATCTGGTGAGATAAGTTGGTACAGTATCGATCTGGATTTCAAGATATGCTATATTCTTATGTATGGATCTGACCTATTATTCATTTAATCATTTTATTGTGTTGAATAATGATAATGTCAGGTTTTTGAAAAAATAATCCGTTGGACTGTTTACAGTTCTATGGTTTGAGATAACAAACTGAATGAAATTGGATTAAAAAGACATCAGCTTCATTACTTTATCTTCTTTAAACACTCCTTTAGTTTTTCCATTTTGCTCATCTCAATTATATTTTTTTTCTCATCTCTTCTCATCTCAAACTGAATGAAATTGGATTAAAAAGACATCAGCTGGTACCAGATCACTGGCCAGGAGGGATCCGGTTCCTTCAGTTCATCCTAATTTGATTAGTGCTCTCCATATCCTGCGGGCTTAATGGTGGCTCCTGATATCTTTTAGGATGTGATGCATTGGGTGAGTTCTGCTCTATTATGTTTCCTTTGACTTACTCCTGACGGGATGGCGGTATATGGTATTAGTTGCTTGTGTTGATAATTCTTGTCGCCCCTGTGTAATAAATTGATTTAGTGATCTATGCATGGCCAGGATTAGCATGCTATTCAACTCAAGCACAATTTGAAGTCTACATTTGCCATTGATCTAGTAAGCATGTACTGCTTATTTTCTTTTCAAGACTGCAGTGTTCTGTACTGAGTGTTTATCTGGTGTTTACAAAAGTGTTGATGTTTGGAACATTTCTTAGTTTTACTGTATGAGCGAATTAAATACTCAAATATAATGACTACATGGTTTTGTCTTGTTGTATCATGCAGTTTTTGGTGCCATTCCTAACACAGTGCCATTGGATATATCTTGCCCTCGTGGTCATCTCAAATACCAGGTACATGCATCTCAAATGTCATGTTTGTGTACATGACCTTCAGAATTTAGTAGTAGAGAGTACCATGTAGATACTCCATCGACCGAGTCGAACCGTATGGTGTTTGATTATCCAAGCTTTTTCTTAATCAAATGGGTGAGTTAATTTGTGCTTCCTGTTTCCTTTATGAATAGCAGTTTTTACTATGACATTTAGCTTTTACACATATCTAGCTCCTGTTGGTGGGATTCTGTGCTCACTCTTCTTGTGGCTACTGGAAAGCCCTGACACCCAATTAATAATACAAGTGAACCAATCTTTAAACTGTATTTATGCATTCTAATTTTGTAACAGGTAATTTGTGATCACTCTACTTGTGGCTAACGGATCCCTGACACACCATTGATAATACAAGTGTACCAATCTTGGATGGTTTTTTTAATGGATTTAACTTTGCAATTCTATTTAGAAGGCTTGTTCTTCTGATGCAGGATAGTTGTTATATGCAAATTCATTCAGTCAGTAATGCAAAATGTTATGCAAATTCCTGTCCAGCCGGTCCACCCGCTTCATCATGCTCGTCGCCGGTGGCTGATGCTTGTCTACATTTGCCATTGATCTGGTAAGCATGTACTGGTTATTTTCTTTTCAAGACTGCAGTGTTCTATACTGAGTGTTTATCTGGTATTTACAAAGTGTTGATGTTTAGAATATTTCTTAGTTTTACTGTATGAGCGAATTAAATACTCAAATATAATGACTACATGGTTTTGTCTTGCTGTATCACAGTTTTTGTGAGCATGGCAAGCACCTGCTATGTTTGCATATTTGTTTGTTATGTATGTAGGATGGAGATGATCAACCTACGCATGTTGCCAAAAGGAAATTGTATAGATACACTGTTGTTCAGTATGTATACTGAAATGAGCTATGGATCTGCCGAAGCTTGTATATCCTTTAGCAAACTGGTGCTTTACTTTATATCTAGATAGTTAGATCTTACTCCAGGTTGCATAGTTTCGTTTTCTTTCCTGACGTGTTTCTTCATGAATGGTCCGACAAGATTAATCTATTAGTCGGCATCAACAAAAATCAGCCTTATACTAATTCAAAACGATCTGATTTCATTTTGATTAGCAGCAGATTTTCTGTAGATTAGGAGACGATTCCCCTTGGATTAGATTTATTCCCTCACTAAACACCAATTTTAGTGCTATTTACATTGGCTTATTTCCCTGGTTGTATAGCTTTGTTTACTATTTATTTTCGTAATGCCTACTCGAGTTCAAGCTTGTTATTGCATATTAATTCTTTGGTTTAAATATATGATCTTAGGGTGACAAAGGACTCGACACATTTGTCCACTATAGGTGGCTAATGGCCAGGAGATGAATCCATATCTTTTGCTGCTTCATACAATCAAATAGCAGGTGAGATAGTTTTGTCTTGTGAATTTTGTAGAGCAGTGTCGGTGCTGAGATTGGCCGACCAACCTCAACGCCTAACAGAGTGCGCTGTGTCCCGTCCCTCACCGGTTGATGCAAGAGCTAGCACAATGACTCAAGGGATTTATCCTGGGATGACCTAGTTGTTGAACAAGGGGAAGAGACATCTTCTGGTCAAGCTCTGTCAGAAGAAAACCAAACAAAATTGAAAGAGATCCTCTCCTTGCTGCAGAAAAGCATTCAAGATCAAGTTAAGGATGCTGATCTCTTGAGGGATGTGCTTGAATCTGTCCTTCAGTGTCCGTCCGTCCCTCTTGGCCGGCGCCTTCTTCCCTCTTTTATAGTCCAAGGAGGGAGGAAAGCGGCCCTGAGGGGGTACAAGTACGAGCACAGTACGTGCTACAGAGGGAGGTGTACTAGGAGAGCGTGGCGCCGGGCGTGCCGCCGTCCTTGGTTCTGAGCGGCGATTTAATGGCGAGCTCCGGCTTCTTCGGGCGTCGTGGCCGTCCTTGGTCTTGTCCTGGAGCGGCTTCGAGGGGTGGCAGGCGCTCCAGGCCGGTCTTGGTCGTCGGTCGTACGCCTGCTCGAGGGTCTCCCACGTTCGCCCAGTCAGGGGAGGACGGGAGTTGGCGGCATAGTGACGGAATGATGGCCTCTGCTGGCCACAGTGCGCGGCGTGCTCGCCCCGTCGGGGGGAACGGTCAGAGAGTTGGTGGAGGTGACCCGGCACGCGTCATCGCAGGGCCGCGCTGGACTGGAGTCAACGCTTTCTTATTGGCCCGCGGTCGAAGACCCTCGAGCGAGGCGGAGATGTGGCCATGCCTGCCCGAGGGGGTCGAAGACCCTCGAGCGAGGCGGAGATGTGGCCATGCCTGCCCGAGGGGGTCGAAGACCCTCGAGCGAGGCGGAGATGTGGCCATGCCTGCCCGAGGGGGTCGAAGACCCTCGAGCGAGGCGGAGATGTGGCCATGCCTGCCCGAGGGGGTCGAAGACCCTCGAGCGAGGCGGTCATGGCGTTCGCTCTTTGGGCCTTGAGGCGAATCAAGTCGGGACGGTCGTTTGGGCCGCGGTGAGCGGCTCCGGGCCGTGCCGCCCCGGGTGATTTTCTGGGCCGTCGGTGATTAGATGTTTTTTTAGGGTGATTATTCCCGGTGGCTTTAGGGGACCCCTTTGGGATGTCCCCGACAGTAGCCCCCGAGCATCTGCCTGACTAGAGGTCAGTCGGGCAGATGCTGACGGTCAACGGGATTGATCCCAGGCATTCTGTGGGGATTAGTCTTCTTCGGTTTCATAGGTTCTACCGTGGGGGTGCGCGAGCGCACCCGCGGGTGTAGCCCCCGAGCCTTAGCGGGAGTGTGCCCACTCGTGCAAAGGCTTTTGATCCCCGCGCGTCGGATTTTAGGTTTCGAGGCGGCACTGCGCCCGGGCTCGAGCTCCGTGCTCGAGGGGTGTTGTGCCGCTTGTGCGGGGGAGCCCCCGAGCCCTTTGGCCTGGAAGGGTCGACCGGGTCATGCTTCCCGTCTTCATACGACCCTCGCGTCCCTTTCGGAGGGATGAGGGGTGAGATGCCCTGCGCCACCCTCGACCGGGTTCGCGGACGCGGCTGTCTCGTTTGAGCTTTTAACGGGTGGTTCGAGTGGGCGTCCGTGCCTCGTTCGTTGGGGGTCGGCTCGTGGTCCGGAGACACGTTCATCAGCGAGCACTTGCAAAGGTTTTTTAGGCAGGGCTTGGTCCCGTTCGACCGGGGCCAAGGGCGCGAAAGCTCTCCCTCGGTGGGATCCCTCAACTAACTGCCTTTGTCTGGCCTCGAACACAACAGGGGCGCCCCCAGACGTCGCGTCCAGGGTAAAGTCCGTTGAGCACGCCCGAATTGTCCCTGACTCTGTTGATCTGGAGCGCCTGTCGAACCCGTTCGTGGGCCAGGCTTCGAACTCCTGATCAGTAAGGCCACTGAGGGGGCGCGCGTGCCCCTCCATTCGAGGGTCGGGGCAGCCGCCCTTCCCACACTCGTATTTGACTTGGCCGGGGCGTCCGTTAGGAACCGTTCGAGGGTCGGACTTCGAACCCTGGCCTTCGCGGAACGCCTTGAGGCGATTTGGCTTACCTTGGAAGCTGTTGTCGTTTGCCGGCTCTCTTGACCGGGGACGGTCGTCCGCATTTCGCATACGTCGTGGTTAACGTGGCGGTACATCGGCCCGTCGACCGGAATCGGCCCTTTGTATCTCTGAACGGCCTTTCCGTGGGTTAGCACAACAAGTTTGCGATACCACGCCTTTTTCTGCGATCTTGGAGCGACTTTCGCGGAGGAGTTCGCTTTTTCACGAGTAACTTGAGTGTTGGGGGGGTGGGGGGATGCCATAGCCTTTCGAGGGCGTAGGCGGTCCCGCGGCCCGGCCACCTTTCCACCGTAGTAGACTCGCGCCTCGCTTTTATCCTCCTTGATCTTCGAATGAAAAAGGGATCGATAATGCGTTCTGGGTCCCGGTCAAAGGGAGGTCGGGTCCTTTGCGATTTTCGGGGCGCGCTAGGGAGCCTGATCGTCGCGGCTTGGGGGACGCCAAAGCCGTCTTCGTGAGTTCCTGCAGAGATTTTGGGCACTTGGTCCCGACATTTTCGTGATTTGTTGTGCGGTAGATAAAAACGTATCTATTTAATCTAATCGATGCGTTTTGGTTTCGGCGTGCCGCGCCTCTTTTCTTGGCTCGAGATTGATTTCGGCAAAGGAACACGGGCAACTTTGACGTTGAGTGGCGAGGGGGATGCCGTAGCCTTCGAGGGCGTTAGGCGGTCCCGCGACCCAGCCGGCTCTCAGCCGCAGTAGGCTCGTGCCTCGCTTTAATCTTTCTGGGCGGTCGAAAAAAGGCTCGGCGACACATTTTCGAAAAAGCCGTTTGCATTTGTTCCATTGTGCTCTTTTCGGCTCAGAGAGATTTTAAGATTTTAGCCGGGTATTTCGAACCCACGAACAACTAAAGCGTGGAGTGGAGAGGGAGATGCCGTATCCCTTCGAGGGCGTAGGCGGTCTCGCGGCTCTGGCTTTAGTTAGCTTGCGCCCCGCATTTTTCTTTCGAAGTGCTCTAAGATTTACCACAATTTTTGAAAAAGCCCGAGGGGGACATGGCTCTATCGAGACCAGGTCGAGGATAGGACCAAGCCCTCCTCGTTCATGCTGTTAGTAACAATGTTTCCATGTTTTTCGCAAACTTTTCATCGTTGTTGACTAAGAACAAGAAGTATTTATGAGAAATGCTGAGAATTTAAGGGTAGAAGTGACGTAGCTGTTGGATGTTCCAGGCGTTGGGGAAGACCTCGCCCTTCTCGTTTGACAGCTTGTAGGTGCCAGGCTTGAGGACCTTGGCGATGATGAATAGCCCTTCCCATGATGGAGTCAGCTTGTGGCATTCCCGATTGTCTTGGCGCAACCTTAACACCAATGCATCTCATTGTTCCTACAATCTTTTCAAGCACAATTTGGTCCCCAACTCATGTTGGGTCCATCGTTGTTAGTCCGAATATGCTTGGGTTCCCAAATTCCTCACACAAGCACATGCACGTATATTAAGCACACAACGCCTTCCAGGAAGGCGTGGATGATTTCGGAATCACCCACGCTCGGGAGCTCGGTGCAGCACTTGGAGAAGCGGCGGATGAAGTCCCTCAGCGGTTCGCCGGTCGTCTGCCGACACCCGCGTAGGTCCCAGGAGTTCCCGGGGCGCACGTACGTCCCCTGGAAGTTGCCCACAAACATCCTGACCAGGTCGTCCCAGTCGTGGATCTGGTTCGCGGGCAGGTGCTCGAGCCACGTTCGCGCGGAATCCGCGAGGTGGAGCGGAAGGTTGCGGATGATGACGGCCTCGTCCATGGCCCCGCCTAGCTCGCAGGCCAGGCGTTCGCCCTTGGTCGCCGTCCGTACGACGTTCGGGGGTGTCCGCCTACCCACTTGAGGGCTTCCCAGTGGGGGAAGGACGGGAGCAGGTAGCACAGTGTAGCGGAGTGACCCGTGCATGCCCGCCTGGTGGCGATGCGTCAGCACGGGACGGGGGCAGGTGGTACAGTGGACCTTACCGTGTCAGCGACGTGGAGCAGGGCGAAGTCCCATCCCCGTCTTTTGACTTGGGTGCTCGGTAGGTCGCGGCATTAAATGCGGTTGCCGGGCGAAGTTATCCACTTGCTCGAGGAGGCGCGCGGACCTCGAGCGAGGCGGAAGCGGGGTCACACCCGCTCGAGGGGGTCGAAGGACCTCGAGCGAGGCGGAGATGCGGCCATGCCTGCCCGAGGGGGTCGGGGGCCCTCGAGCGGGGCGGAGATGGCGTTCGCTCTTTGGGCCTTGGGGCGAATCAAGCCGGGATGGTCGTTTGGGCCGCGGCGAGCGGCACCGGGCCGCGTTGCCCAGGTTTTGTTTGGGCCGTTGTTTACCCTAACCTCTTTGGTTTGGCGTTTTTTGAGGGTGTTTATCCCGATGGTTAGGGGACCCCCTTGGGACGTCCCCGACACGCTTAATGTTAGAAGATCATTAGTGGAACCATTGTTAAACTTATGGCACAATATGGTGAGTCGTATTTGTCATGGACAGTTGAATGACAGTAGCGATAGGTTTAGATGGAATCTCACTCAATCTGATTTATTTTCTGTCAAATCAATGTATACGGCTCTAATTAGGAATGAAATGTACAACGGAACACCTAGATTTGGATGTTGAAACTTCGGCTAAAGATTAAGGTTTTCCTGTGGTATTTAAAAAAGGCGTGATCCTTACTAAGGATAATTTATCAACAAGAAATTGGAACGGGAGTAAACTCTGTGTTTTTTGTTCTAAAGAGGAAACCCGCTCACAGCGCCTCCCCCTACCTGGCGCGCCACTGTCGGTGCTGAGATTGGCCGACCAACCTCAACGCCTAACAGAGTGCGCTGTGTCCCGTCCCTCACCGGTTGATGCAAGAGCTAGCACAATGACACAAGGGGTTTATCCTGGTTCCGGCCACGGGGCCGTACGTCCAGCAAGGCGTGCTCTTGGGCACTATACTATCTTGCACCGGGGTGCTTGCAGTGGGGGACTACAAGCTCGGCGGGAGAGGAGGCGAGGCCTCCAAGTCCCTGTGTGAGTGGGTGATTGAGGCAGAACGCCAATGTCGCGATGGGTGTGTATGTGTTCATGTCTTGTTCGTCGTTGTCCTTCAGTGTCCGTCCGTCCCTCTTGGCCGGCGCCTTCTTCCCCCTTTTATAGTCCAAGGAGGGAGGAAAGCGGCCCTGAGAGGGTACAAGTACGAGCACAGTACGTGCTACAGAGGGAGGTGTACTAGGAGAGCGTGGCGCCGGGCGTGCCGCCGTCCATGGTTCTGAGCGGCGATTTAATGGCGAGCTCCGCTTCTTCGGGCGTCGTGGCCGTCCTTGGTCTTGTCCTGGAGCGGCTTCGAGGGGTGGCAGGCGCTCCAGGCCGGAGCTAAATTTTAGGACTATGAGACAACTCTCCCACTATTGTACAAATTTTGTTGCCATACAACCAATAATATTTCTTTATTTTTCCACCAATTAAGGAATTTTGTATTACTAGCAGGTAGCACAGTGTAGCGGAGTGACCCGTGCATGCCTGCCTGGTGGCGATGCGTCAGCACGGGACGGGGGCAGGTGGTACAGTGGACCTTACCGTGTCAGCGACGTGGAGCAGGGCGAAGTCCCATCCCCGTCTTTTGACTTGGGTGCTCGGTAGGTCGCGGCATTAAATGCGGTTGTCGGGCGAAGTTATCCACTTGCTCGAGGAGGCTCGAGGACCTTGAGCGAGGCGGAAGCGGGGTCACACCCGCTCGAGGGGGTCGAAGGACCTCGAGCGAGGCGGAGATGCGGCCATGCCTGCCCGAGGGGGTCGAGGGCCCTCGAGCGGGGCGGAGATGGCGTTCGCTCTTTGGGCCTTGGGGCGAATCAAGCCGGGACAGTCGTTTGGGCCGTGGTGAGCGTCACCGGGCCGCGTCGTCCGAGCGATTTTCTGGGCCGTTGGTGATTAGATGTTTTTTTAGGGTGATTATCCCTGGTGGTTAGGGGACCCCTTGGGATGTCCCCGACGAGCAGGGAGACGGGTTCGATGAAATATCTCTATTGTCTGTTACTTCAGAAATTCCGGGCTCTAGGATCACTGAGAAAGCAGCAGCAGATGGCTTAACTCCTGGCGTTGGTGGGTGCATGATCTGCAAACTATGGGATTACAGGTATAATGGAGAGGATCACACCTTGTTCTTTTAATCACGCAAATCTGCTCTTTCCAAGTGTCTAAAAATGACAATGAAAATTTATTCTTTTTGTAAATTTGATTGAACATTGAATCCCGGATCGTTTGGCAACTCTGATGAAGTTAGTGTGGTTATCGTACCTTGTTGTTGTGCTCAACCAAGGTGATTAAGGTGCAGTGCCTGACTTGATTATTTTGCTTGATTTCTGTAGCCGTGATCTGTTCATTGTTGGTTTGCTACGCCATTTGCTGATTGATCCTAACGTCATGAAGAGACGTTGATGCTGGACACTGTGTTCACGTCTCTCTTGAGAGGATGAAACATGTCAAGACAGAGCAATTATCATTTCGTAGCAGTATTATGTTCTTTAAGTTGGTTGTTTCAATTGTGGAAAATACACATAGAAATTTAACCAGGAAAGTTAGGCAATAGTTCTGGTTTTACCTGCTTAGTTAATATGTGCAGTTAGTTAATACATGCCATTTGTTTGATTTGCATGACGATTTATCCATAAGTATTTTTGTTTGTATACAATAGTATTGTCCATTGTACATTTGTTTGTGTATGATAGCATGGCGTGTTCTTTTTTGAATCATTTTAAAACTACGCATTTCAAATAAAAAATTTCCGTGCGATTTATTTATCATTGCGCTCCATATAATATACCTGTAGCAACACACGGACAGTTACCTGTCCATGATAAAAGATAACGGAATGCTAATTTTAGTTAACGTTTAGATCTTTTGATGGTATTTTACGGGACCACGGTCTTTCCGTGGTATTTTACAAAAGTCGTGATCTTCAGTGCTGTAGAACCAATTTTCCCTATTATATTTCCTAGCCTTTTCACAGCGCCAAAGGCAAACGCATAATTGAACAACTCGTGAACATTGGCATCCCAACATCTTTTTTCTTTTCCGATAAAAACATTCCGAGGATTTGAAACATGCCTTACCAAATACCAGTACTGTAGATACATCTTACGTCTCTCAAGCGATTATTCAACAGGTGCCCATCTGTGCATTATTTTATTTACAAAATGCACCAACGAGTTGCTTGCGGAGGACACATTCGCGCCCATCAGAGGGCTGCCTGGGCGGCAGCTAACCTTGCAATTGGGACCCTGCATCAAAATTTCAGTGTCACCCAATCTTTCATTCAAGTTGGAAGCTTAAAGCTCGTTCCACATCGGTACCACCTAGTAGTCAGTACCATACTGCACATATTGTTATGCCATTCGGATACTGCAGTATGTATATGTATATTGTTCCTATGATTCTTTCATTAAAGTATAATAATAGCGCACAACCTGAAAGGTGAACAAGAAACATAGTCCAGTCCAGCCTTCGCGAAAAATGCAACCGAAGAAGGCTCGCCACCATGTTCACCACAAATGCCCACCTGTCATTACAATTACACACCAACTTACTCAACAAGAGAACAAACTAACCTTCAATATAAGGAAATTTAAAAGGCAGTACGTATAATGCATCTTATTCCTTACTACATATCATGATATGCTAGCTAATGTATTACCTCCAAATCAGGCCTTGACCTTCGTCCCCTCTCAGTGGCAATCTTGACCAACTCCCCGACTCCCTTCTGATCAAGCACCTGAAGGTCCAAACAACTTTTTTGAATCAAGTAAATTGAAAACACATTGTGTTATAATAATACGGAGTGAACTGAAAACATAACGTACTGTACTGTGAATACTGACTCTGACTAGTGTAAGCAAGAGAGAAATTAATCAGGGAGTACAGCTTACCTCAAATGGGTCGTGCTGGAGAATACCCTGGGACATGTAGATTGGGAGAAACTTGCCAATGTCATCCCTGCTGTAACCAAATGTCATCTGTGTGAGGTCATTTGTCCCAAATGAGAAGAACTCGGCCAGCTCTGCTATCTGGTATCCATTGTAATCACATTCACAGAAATATACATCAGGCAAATACCAAAATGCCAAAAAAAATATTGATAATTTGTTTAACAGATCTGTATACTCTTCAAGATCGTATTGAGCATAGACCTCCTATGGACCCCGACCCATACACAACACAAGTAAACTGTTGATGCCCATTTACCTCATCAGCTATAAGAGCTGCCCTGGGAACCTCGATCATGGACCCAATTTTGTATCTAATAGTAGTTTCTTCATTGGCAAAAACCTCGTCAGCAACTTGACGAATCACGCTCACTTGCTGGCCAAGTTCCTGAAAAAGCATCACTCTAATATTAGTTCCCTCAGGGGAAAATGCAATCGATCAATACCAATCCATGTTATACTGCAAACATTCTGAACACAAACAGAAACATATGACAAGTTAAATTAAATATGCATCTATTTGAGCTAGAAAATCGTGCAGCTCAGGACAACTGATGATTTTCCAAAAGGAAAAAGACCAGATATATGCATATAGAAGAAACTATTATACATCGTAAACTTTGAAGTTTCATAGCATTCCTCTATTAAGTTCTCTAAGCCATCCCCTATGAATGTCAAACACCGTCAAAAACTATAATTAGCTATCATAGAGTTCGAGGAAAAAAACTTTCATACCTGAGGTGTTCCAACAAGAGGCACCATTATCTCAGGGAAAACTTGGAAACCTTGGTCATTCACAGCAATAGCAGCTTCAAAGATAGCACGGGCTTGCATTGCCGTCAGCTCTGGATATGATATACCCAGCCTAAAAAATTGAAGCAAATTCAACATTATGTACTTTCGTGACATTTTCAGTGAACCAGAATAGTGCTGCCCTTTTACATTAGAAATGGCTGCCAACAATGAAAAACTGACCTGCATCCACGGAAACCCAGCATTGGGTTCACTTCAGAAAGTTTTTCTACCCTTGCAAGGATTTCCTCATGAGTTGAATTTGTGTGACAAGATAACGTGTGGACAACATCATCGATGTTACCCTCTGGAAGGAACTCATGAAGTGGAGGATCCAGGAGCCGAATAGTCACACGAAGGCCTGGAAAACAAGCATAAATGGCGTGTTCGGGAGAGAAAAAACATAAATGCGGTAGTCCCTGGTCTGATAGGCAATTCAACTTTACACTTCAAACTCATTTTTATGCATAATGGTAGATACTGGTAAAATAATTAGCAGTAGAAATAATTAGCTTGGGAGTTCACTACAGAGATTGATTCTAAATTTCCCATCAGAAAAGGGTACCAATGTTCAGTTAAAATGTGACAATCGTATTGCAGATGCATTATGCAGCCAACTTGAACTAAAGATTATTTGCAGCTGTAGGCTTATCAAAACCATTAAATGAAACTTGCACGACTGTGAAATCAAACACAAATGCATACCATCCATTGCACGAAAAATCCCTTCAAAGTCTGTTTTTTGATATGGCAGGAGAAGGCCTAATGCTTCTTGCCTCTGTTCAGCAGTATCTGCCATTATCATCTGTCTCATGGCTTTAATCCTCTCGTCAGAAGAAAAGAACTGAAGCAGAAAAGAATGATGCCGTGACAACACTGCTCATTAATCATATAATATTCCTACAACTATAACATAAAGCATTGTACCAACCATGTGTTCAGTTCTGCACAATCCAATCCCTTCAGCACCATTTCTCCTTCCAGTCAGTGCATCTGCGGGAGTGTCTGCATTGACCATGACCTAGAACAACCACCATAAATCAAACAAGAATTATGATGGAAGATATCATGTATTTATTGTGTTTGATTTAAAAGTACTGAGAACTATTAAGGGACAATCATGGTGAATAAATAAATTTATATTCACAGAGATAGACATTTTTACCTTTAGTTGTTTAACTTCATCCACCCAAGACATGAATGTTCCCATATCAGCACTTAGTACTGGCAGGGATAGAGGTAGCTTGCCCAAAATAACCTCTCCAGTTGATCCATTCAGGGACAACCAATCACCTTCACAAAGCACCTTGTCTCCAAGGACTACCGCCTGCATATAAAAGTTTACACAAATCAGAACAAACTTTACCTGAAACGCAAAAAGATCAAATAAGATCACCTCTGTCTATCTTCCTGATTATTTTCAACACAATTAAACTGACACTATGGCATCAACAAAGATTCTGCCTTAAAACGTGGTGCAGGGAATGAGTTATTTGTTAAATTGTTAATCACCTTCTCAGCATCGTTTACATGGATACTTGAGCATCCTGCCACACAACATTTTCCCCAGCCACGTGCTACAACCGCGGCATGAGATGTCATACCACCTCTGGCTGTGAGAATTCCAACGGCAGCATGCATGCCACCAACATCCTCCGCGCTGGTCTCAGTCCTCACCTTGAAATTATACATGTAAAAAGGAGTTGTCATATTTCAAAAATAGAAAAGAAAAAATATAAATATGTCCAACAGCTTTGCAAATTGAAATATAAAGACAGGCTAGTGTATGGATTGAATTATAAAAAAGGTGTTTACCAAAATGACAGATTTTCCTTCTGAATGCCATGTTTCAGCATCAGCAGCTGTGAAGACGATCTGACCTACCGCAGCTCCAGGAGATGCAGGTAGGCCCACAGCAATGACTTTGTCTTTATATGACAATGGGTCCTCAAACTAGATTAACAAAAGACCAAAGAAATAGTGAAATAAATAGACACTGCCATCATTTCAATTCTTAGTAGGACACTGTTTGAAATCAACTAGCAAAGTTCATTTTAGTGACAGAGCAAAAAGATAATGTACTAATGATTACATTTACTTGTGCAAAAGATTTTGAGCGTTTTATTTCTAAGAAAGTTGGGACGGGCATTCATATTCCATTCTGTAGCCGGACGAGTTTCAAATGCACTATTTGTATATTAGTTTTATCTTAATAAATATTTAGACCCAATTTATTTCTTTAATGTAATAGAAATGCACTTTGCTTCATTTTTCTTTGAAGAAAATAACTGTCAACAAAGTATATGGTAATTGTCATTCAAATAATACCTGAGGATGAAGAAGCTGGTCCAAGTGCCGTGGTTCCACCATCTTAATTGCTGAACGATGGTCAATCAGGCCTTCATTGACCATGTCTACAGCAATCTTTACTGCACCTTTGCCAGTACGCTTACCTGTTCTGCACTGAAGCATCCAAAGCCTGTTTTCTTGAACAGTGAACTCAATGTCCTGCATTGCATTGAATTAGGTGGTTAAGCACAAAATGCCGCTGTATAGTTACATTGCATGACAGTTGATATGGGGGCCAGCACTTCATCACTGCAGGAACAATAATTCCTAAAGCTCGTAACTGTGCCTATCAGCATTCATGTTCAATATGACAAATATTTAGTTCTAAATTTCTAATCTACCAAGATGTCATTGTGTTTTAAAAAAATGCTGTCAGTCGCGGGCCTTTCTATCAGTTGGAAATGAAGGCAATAACTTACTCCAGCAATAGGTCAATTTTGCAAACTTCTCATTATTTTATTCCAGCATGAACAAAGGAAAATCCCTTCGAACATGAAATTTAGATTGTACTCAATTTGTAGGCATGGACACATGGAAGACCAAATACTAAGTTACTGACATAGAGAGAGAGCTTGATAATTGGACATTATACTGCACCATCATTTCTTTGTAATGTCTTTCCAAGATTTTGCAGTTCTCGACAAGTTCTGCATAAGGCTCTGGCATGCACTCCTTCATCGCATCAAGTTCTTGTGGAGTTCTAATTCCAGCAACTACATCCTCACCCTACAAAGGAAAGTAACCTGTTATTTGTTCCAAAATCAGCATAAACTGAACCCGGGCAATAAGTATGATGACTGCAACAAAACATTATGCCATACGGAACTTTAACATTAAACACCACCAAATCATAATACTACCTGAGCATTGACAAGGAACTCTCCATAAAGTTTTTTCTCTCCAGTACTGGGGTTCCTTGTAAAGAGAACACCGGTGCCTGATGTGCTACCCATGTTGCCAAATACCATGCACTGAACATTCACAGCGGTGCCCTTCAATCCAGTAATCCGATTAATGCTTCTGTACTTTTTTGCCCTAGTACTGTCCCATGAATCAAAAACAGCCAAGATTGCCAAATGCAACTGCCTCTTTGGATCTACAAATATACACAAAATATGAAAAAGAAGAAATATCCAGATCTACTCAAACTCATAACAGATAATGAACCAATACTTCCGTTCCAAATTACTATTCATTGCTGACTTCTTTTTGTAACCTTTAACTATTCGTCTTGTTCAAAAATTTAGTCCAAATATACGAATAATAAGTTAAAACTTATAGTATATGTGGTGAAAAAGTAAGTCACAAACAAAATAAATGATACTTGCACAATTTTTTGAATAAGACGAATGGTTAAACGTCATGAGAAAAAAGTCAACAGCGAATAGTAATTTGAAACGGAGATAGTAGTAAATGTGGGTGCACACATACACATACCTGAGGGGAACTGTTCACCTTTGGTCACCACATAGACATTCTTATATTCAGCTACAAGGTCTTCCAGATCCTTGACATTCAGCTCAGTATCATTCCGCAGCCCCTTAGCAACTTTCATGGCTTCCAGTTTTTCTTCAAATAGCTCATGGGGTATTCCCATAACCTGAAAAAATCATATACCAAATAGAAAATGAAATCAATGTGTCGATTACCTAAATGAAAGGGCTATTTCAGCAAGCAAATGAAGCAAATAACAGATGGACTGACATTTAAAGATAAAAGTTTGCCAACAGACAACAAATATCATCTTTCAAGATAAATTGCTATTTTCATAGTGCTTTATGCCTTTATTGAACATGGTCATGAAATCATTTTAGTATACACTTGTGGCACCAAGAAACTTTTAGAACATTTTCATTGTATTTAACACGGATCTTGCCTTGCATTTTGGACACTTGAAATAAACAGTATTGCATTCCTCAAGATGAACATATTTAAAAGCATTTTAGAATAAACATAATGGGGTCTGTTTGAGAAACATGAAAGGCAAAAGTATATCAATATATGTGATGACAATTTCTGAATGGAACAATCCCAATCACAGTGAAAATTGCATTGTCTACTCTAAATGTTCCAACTTACTGAAATTATATGCTGAATTCGAAGTTTGGAGTAAAATTGTAATACGATTGAAGACAACAATCCAGCTTAGATTTTTTTTTTGAACAGACAATCCAATCCAGCTTAGATTGGTAACTTGATACAGCAAAACTGAAATTCCAAACCAACTTTTTGTTTGATTTATTGATTCTATGATTAAACCTTTAACCAGACCTGATGTCTAAGGTCATCATATGTTTTAGAGTTGAATAAAATCCCAGATGTGAAACCGAATAATTGAATTACATTCACATTTATTTATTTCAGCAGAATATTCGTAGACTATGATTCTATACCGAAATTCGAGCTTGACGAAAACTTGGGACCCAAAACTGGATCTGACCCTTGAGTTACAAGTCCCCAACTCCCAACCAGCCCTTTGAGTAGGAACCGGCGCAAAAGGAAACGAGAGAATGCTGTATCAATCCGCGCCGGGCCCAGGTGCAGCCTGGAATAGCTGTCCACGCCACGCTGAAAGGGCCTCCATGGTCGGGAGTCAGGACCGCTCCGCTAGCGGTGCCGCCGCGTTGCCGCCGGCGGCAACCTCAGCGGCGGCAGAGGAGTGGCAAGGAATGGGCTTATTTCCTTGCCTCGGCCCACAAGGTAAGGTAAATACATCCAGGTCCAAATTAATATGGGCCCGACGTCTACGAATACACGACAATGTTTTCTCGAAAAGAAAAAAAAAACTCAAGAAAGGATACACGACGAACCTGTACCAACTTGAAGTCAAGTAAAATAAATAAATATTCATAAAAAAGTAAAAAGTAAATATATTTAAATAATATAATTATATCTTAGATTGTTTTGGGACAAAAAGATTTGAATTTGATACAAGAACAGGCAAGTATATATATTATACTGCACCATCATTTCTTTGAGATCGG
>OAMR01000347.1:569978-586890 GCA_900205405.1 Echinochloa crus-galli
TTTCTTTGAAGAAAATAACTGTCAACAAAGTATTGGTACTTGTCATTCAAATAATACCTGAGGATGAAGAAGCTGGTCCAAGTGCCGTGGTTCCACCATCTTAATTGCTGAACGATGGTCAATCAGGCCTTCATTGACCATGTCTACAGCAATCTTTACTGCACCTTTGCCAGTACGCTTACCTGTTCTGCACTGAAGCATCCAAAGCCTGTTTTCTTGAACAGTGAACTCAATGTCCTGCATTGCATTGAATTAGGTGGTTAAGCACAAAATGCCGCTGTATAGTTACATTGCATGACAGTTGATATGGGGGCCAGCACTTCATCACTGCAGGAACAATAATTCCTAAAGCTCGTAACTGTGCCTATCAGCATTCATGTTCAATATGACAAATATTTAATTCTAAATTTCTAATCTACCAAGATGTCATTGTGTTTTAAAAAAAATTATGTCAGTCACGGACCTTTCTATCAGTTGGAAATGAAGGGAGTAACTTACTCCAGCAATAGATCAATTTTGCAAACAACTTCTCATTATTTTATTTCAGCATGAACAAAGGAAAATCCCTTCGAACATGAAATTTAGATTGTACTCAATTTGTAGGCATGGACACATGGAAGACCAAATACTAAGTTACTGACATAGAGAGAGAGCTTGATAATTGGACATTATACTGCACCATCATTTCTTTGTAATGTCTTTCCAAGATTTTGCAGTTCTCGACAAGTTCTGCATAAGGCTCTGGCATGCACTCCTTCATCGCATCAAGTTCTTGTGGAGTTCTAATTCCAGCAACTACATCCTCACCCTACAAAGGAAAGTAACCTGTTAGTTGTTCCTAAATCAGCATAAACTGAATCCAGGCAATAAGTATGATGACTGAAACAAAACATTATGCCATATGGAACCTTTACATTAAACACCAAATCATAATACTACCTGAGCATTGATAAGGAACTCGCCATAAAGTTTTTTCTCTCCAGTACTGGGGTTCCTTGTAAAGAGAACACCGGTGCCTGATGTGCTACCCATGTTGCCAAATACCATGCACTGAACATTCACAGCGGTGCCCTTCAATCCAGTAATCCGATTAATGCTTCTGTACTTTTTTGCCCTAGTACTGTCCCATGAATCAAAAACAGCCAAGATTGCCAAATGCAACTGCCTCTTTGGATCTACAAATATACACAAAATATGAAAAAGAAGAAATATCCAGATCTACTCAAACTCATAACAGATAATGAACAATCCTTTGTAGTAAATGTGGCTGCACACCTACACATACCTGAGGGAAACTGTTCACCTTTGGTCACCACATAAACATTCTTATATTCAGCTACAAGGTCTTCCAGATCCTTGACATTCAGCTGAGTGTCGTTCCGCAGCCCCTTAGCAACTTTCATGGCTTCCAGTTTTTCTTCAAATAGCTCATGGGGTATTCCCATAACCTGAAAAAATCATATACCAAATAGAAAATGAAATCAATGTGTCGATTACCTAAATGAAAGGGCTATTTCAGCAAGCAAATGAAGCAAATAACAGATGGACTGACATTTAAAGATAAAAGTTTGCCAACAGACAACAAATATCATCTTTCAAGATAAATTGCTATTTTCATAGTGCTTTATGCCTTTATTGAACATGGTCATGAAATCATTTTAGTATACACTTGTGGCACCAAGAAACTTTTAGAACATTTTCATTGTATTTAACACGGATCTTGCCTTGCATTTTGGACACTTGAAATAAACAGTATTGCATTCCTCAAGATGAACATATTTAAAAGCATTTTAGAATAAACATAATGGGGTCTGTTTGAGAAACATGAAAGGCAAAAGTATATCAATATATGTGATGACAATTTCTGAATGGAACAATCCCAATCACAGTGAAAATTGCATTGTCTACTCTAAATGTTCCAACTTACTGAAATTATATGCTGAATTCGAAGTTTGGACTAAAATTGTAATACGATTGAAGACAATAATCCAGCTTAGATTGGTAACTTGATACAGCAAAACTGAAATTCCAAACCAACTTTCTGTTCTATTTATTGATTCTATGATTTAATGAATTAGAAAATGAGGATTAAACCTTGAACCAGACCTGATGTCTAAGGTCATCATATTTTTTAGAGTTGAATCAAATCCCAGATGTGAAACCGAATAATCCAATGACATTCATATTTATTTGTTTCAGCAGAATATTCGTAGACTGTATATGATTCTATACCGAAATTCGAGCTTGACGAAAACTTGGGACCCAAAACTTGATCTGACCCTTGAGTTACAAGTCCCCAACTCCCAACCAGCCCTTTGGGTAGGAACCGGCGCAAAAGGAAACGAGAGAATGCTGTACCAATCCGCGCCGGGCCCAGGTGCAGCCTGGAATAGCTGTCCACGCCACGCTGAAAGGGCCTCCATGGTCGGGAGTCAAGACCGCTCCGCTAGCGGTGGCGCCGCGTTGCCGCCGCCGGCAATCTCAGCGGCGGCAGAGGAGTGGCAAGGAATGGGCTTATTTCCTTGCCTCGGCCCACAAGGTAAGGTAAATACATCCAGGTCCAAATTAATATGGGCCCGACGTCTACGAAGACACGACAATGTTTTCTCGAAAAGAATAAAAAACTCAAGAAAGGATACACGACGAACCTGTACCAACGTCAAGTCAAGTAAAAAAATAAATATTCCTAAAAAAGTAAAAAATAAATATATTTAAATAATATAATTATATCTTAGATTGTTTTGGGACAAAAAGATTTGAATTTGATACAAGAACAGGCAAGTATATATATACACTGACAAGTGACAATGACATATACGAACAAGCAAGTCGTGTATATATACAACGATGATATACTGTATGCTTACCACGTTGCCGAACATGTCGAGAAATCGGCGGTAGGAGTCGAAGGCGAAGCGGCGGCCGCTGCGTTCGGCGAGGCCTGCGGCGACGTCGTCGTTGAGGCCGAGGTTGAGCACGGTGTCCATCATGCCGGGCATGGAGACGGCGGCCCCGGAGCGCACGGACAGGAGCAGCGGGCGGCGCGGGTCGCCGAGCCCGGCGCCCATGTCGCGCTCCACGCAGCGCAGCGCGTCCAGGACCTCGTCCCAGAGCCCCGGCGGCATGCTGCTGGCCCCGCCGCCACCGCCGCCGAGCTGCTGCTGCTGCTGCTGGTACTGCCGGCACGCCTCCGTCGACACCGTGAACCCCGGCGGCACCGACAGCCCGATGCTCGCCATCTCCGCCAGGTTCGCGCCCTTCCCGCCAAGCTGCGCATATGCATATGCAGGCGCGCAGCGTGATTAAATCAAGTCATTGCATCCATGGCGTTACCAAGTTGTCAGTAAACGCTCTACGCACGTACCAGGTCTTTCATGGACTTGTTGCCGTCGCTCCTGCCCTTGCCGAAGTGGAACACCCTCCGCGCCGTCTCCGGCGGCGCGCCACCGTCCTGGTGAGCCGCCGGCGCCATTGATTGATCTCTATTGATCGACTTGCTACGTACTACGATCCCTTGGGCACTTGTCTAGCTAGCTAGCTAGCTTTGAATAAGTTTGGACTGCTCGCTTTTATATTTCATTCGATCGATGAGCGGCAGTGTAGTGTCAGATGCTTATTATATATACACACGACACGGCCATGCCACGGCGCAGTTGGTGGCCGGATAAGTGTTGCCGAACAGTGCGTTCAATTCAGTAGCGCAGGCTGATGATCCCGTGTGCTCCGATCCGACGGCCAGATGAAGTGCATGAATGCATGGGTGCGTGGGTGGCACGCCCTGGAACACAGACACAGACTTCGCTGGAGCGAGGACACGACGACACGCCGGCGGGGGCGGCGGCCACGCGCGTGCGCGTGCGCGTACGTGGCCGTGGCGGCCGCCCTCCTTGCTGCAAACCGCCTAGTTGCATCAGCAGTATGGCTGCCGCCTGGGTGCCACCCCTGCAAGCTGCAACACCTTGTGCGGCGTATATATAGGGTCGGAGGCTCACTGCCGCTGTTTCTGGCCGTCATATAGATCATATCACAGCTTGAATAACGCAGGCGGCGCCGGCGCCGGCGCCGCGCCGCCGCCGACGGTTCACCGCCGTGCTCAAGGCTAGCGCCCAACACGCGCACGCTGCATGCCACGGCGGCGTGGCGAGGACGCGTCTGCTGCCACGTACGCCTAACCCTCGGGCCTGTGCGGTCGACGCGTGCCGCCGTGCACATCCACGTGATCCAACGTACGCTGGATAAACTCGGGCGAGTATGTGCGAGTGTGGGCGACCACACTTCCACGGCCGGTCAGGTCTATCGACAGACACAGACCGAGAGCCGCCCGAGGAATCGCCGGAATGGTGCACAGAAGTCTAAGCTAGATTCATGTGGATAGGGGCTCAGATGCACGTACGCGTGGTACATGTTGAACACTCGCTCGTCTGTTGTGGCTCGTGGTGAACTGGCGTGTGACGTATTCTCACTTTGGCTCTTCATGCACAATATTAATTCCAGTTTCGTATATGTATCATCTGAACTGATCACGTACTCTCTGTATGTGTGGTATTTCGACAAGTTTTGCATATTTTCGCACAAGAGTACGTACAAAGACAGACCATGGTCTGCTCGGCTAAGTGCGGCACAGCGCGCTGTAGCTGTGTTGATCGCCGTGCACGGACAACAATGCCATGATCGAGCCCATGACTCGATCAGGCCAATGGCAGCAGTTTTTTTTTTTCGCAGGCCACGGACAACAACTGCATGCTGAGATAGGTGAAGGCGATAGATAGCATCCACTATAGCATGCTCCTTATTTTTTCGCAGTTCAACTTTTTTTTAGGAAACAATTCAATGTTTCTACTCTGTTTATGTATATATGTAGCTACGATCTGACAAAATTACGCAATTTATTTCCTTCCATGCATTCAACTATTGGTAATTCTATACACTTAAAGCTTAACAGTATATATTGACCTAAAAAAAAGCTTAACAGTATATTGTATACAAAAAGCTTAACCTTCATGATCTACCATCACTGAACAGAATCCTTATAATAAAGATTTTTAATAATGGATGGCTTGTTGATATCTCACCTCTGAGATACATGACTATATATATATCACCGTATGCAAGATATGTGTAGCTTCCCTACCAAAACAAACGAATGCGCGCTTAGAAACTGCACGAGATCTGTTACTTTAGCTGGTGATTTTTTTAATGCCTAGGTGAAAGGACCTTGATGTCACCTAGAGGGGGGTGAATAGGTGAATCTGCAATTTACAAAACTTTTTCACACTGTCAGTACCAAAACCGGTCAGACCGGTTTCCCAAACCGGTCAGACCGGTTTGGGGTCAGAACTCAACACAGTGCAAAAGCGGTCAGACCGGTTTACCAAACCGGTCAGACCGGTTTCCTGCAGAAACACACAAATATGTATATGACCCCCTCTACGAGTTCTAGCACAAACCAAACTTGTTTTGCAGCTCCTGTAGGTGATTTCTAGCAGGTTCACAAAGTCCCTGCACACAAGTAGAGCACAACCAAGTAGATCGAAGCGGAAGCAAATATAAATGCTAGAATTGAACTTGTGAGGCAAACCAATAGAGAGACACGATGATTTGTTTCCCGAAGTTCGGATTCACCAATGCCACAAAGGCCGTCACAAAGACAAGGTGAATCCTACTCTCCGTTGAGGGCCTACGAAAGGCGGGCTTATCCACTCCAAGCCACTTTCCTCGGTTCCACTAGCTTGTGGCCCTTTTCCACGAAGGAGGCAAGGCCGGCCTATACAAACGATCCGCGGCTTACCACAAACACGGTAGCTCACCGGCGACGCCTAGCCGTCTAGGAGGCTTCACCTCCAAGAGTAACAAATGCTTCAAAGGTTGCTAGACTTCACCGCAAGTGCTCAAGCTATGGATTCACTCTTTGCTGTTGCAATTAGCTCTAGCAAGCTTTCTCTAGCTCACTCACAAGATCTCTCTCAACCCAAATCCAAAGATATTGATAGAATCAATCAACTCTCACAAAGAGAGGTTTGGGGAGAGCTTGCTGGTGCTTGGGAAGGCTCTAGGCGTGCAAGGAAGGCAAGGGAACCAGCAGCCCTCAAAGGAGAGGGCCAAGGGGTATAAATACCCCAAACTCCCAAACTAGCCGTTATAGCCGTTGGAAACCGGTCAGACCGGTTTCCCAAACCGGTCAGACCGGTTTTCAAAGGAAACTAGCCGTTAGGGCTGTCAGAGGCCAAACCGGTCAGACCGGTTTCCCAAACCGGTCAGACCGGTTTTCAAAGGAAACTAGCCGTTAGGGCTGTCAGAGGCCAAACCGGTCAGACCGGTTTCCCAAACCGGTCAGACCGGTTTTCAAAGGAAACTAGCCGTTAGGGCTGATGCCACATTTGCTATTTGTGGAGCAGGACTATGAGCGGCGCGTGGTGGTTGAACCCTCCTTGTTTGCTTCCTTGCACCGGACTTGACACGACCACTAGGCGTGGTTAAGGTCCTAACTGGCTCAAGAGGGTTAGGAGGAGCATCAACATCTGACGGTGGAGAGGATCCAGTGGATGTATCAGTGGATGGACCGGCACTCGAGTCCGTACGGGCTTTCTTCCTTCGTTGCATCACAATATCGGCCACGATCTTCTTGGTAGCATTGGGGTCATTTGGATCCAAGGAAGCCATGAACACAGCCTGAAGAGAAGTAAACAAGGACATTGAAACCCAAAAACCAGAAGAAAACGCGAGCATACTTAATCAAAAATGAGAATCGAGGAACCGATGCCTGTCTGTCGTAAATTTCCGGTGGGTTACCGGAAATTTACGGTAGGAACCGTAAATTTACGGTAAGCGCGACGGAAATTTCCGACAGACAGCCATCACCTCCTCGATTTGCATATTCAATCAAATACTCGATGAAAACCTATGGCATTTGGGATCTAGACAGTGGATAGGTGAAGGAACGATTCTTGCAAAGGGATTGAGCCTAAACAAGTCTAGAAAGAGAGATCGGGCATCCCTAGAGTTCATAACCAAGTTCATAACCAATCCTCTTTATCTCACAATGATAATAATAAGCAATGAGCATTGAAACGAGATTTCAAGAGACTCCCCCTAAATGTGTGCATATTAACTTTTGGGAGTCTCAACATGCTTGTGAACATATTTAGAGAAAAGTACTTTAAGAAACATCTCAAATAACAGTCCAAAACAAGATAGTAAAAGTGCATATGGCATGACATGTCACAAAGAGTATAGAAGAATGCGCAGTAGGTTCATCGTAAATTTGTCAGACGATCAACATATATCAAGTCTATCACAACCATAATAAGATAAATAACAGTTTAACAAGCCTAAGTTAAAGTCCACACACCATCACACAATCAAACTTAGTTTAGTAGCACACGTGCGGGGAAATTAAGATACAATGATGAGATACATAAAGTTCTTCTCCCCCTTTGGCAACAAACACCAAAAAGAAAAGAAGATGGCAGCAGGAAGCAGGTCATCGTCATCATGGAGTGGCCTCATCATCTTCACTATCAACCCCATCATCATCGTCGTCGGTGTAGACGCCATCGCCCTTGTACACTTCTTCTTCTTCATCGGATTCAATCTCTTGGGTGCGACGAGTGGAGCGACGAGGACGACGAGAGGAGGTGCCAACATCAGCAGCAGGAGGTGGAGAAGGGACATGCTCCTCACTCTCAAAATCTGACCAAGGATCTTCAAAAGTTGGAGGCTCACGGATGGGAGAGTGTGGGAGCCCGGCGTGTGCTTGAAGCTCTTTAATGCCCTTTTGTGCCTTGTTGATCTCAATTGCATTACTCTTGCATAGCTGAAAGATGGCTTTGAAAGCCCTCATGACTTTGCCTTTCTTGGGACGAGAGGAGGAGGGACCATAAGTGGGAGCACCGCCCATAGTGCTTGCAGCAGCAGCAGCGGCAGCTTGAGACGCTTCAGCTTGAGCCCTTCGTCCACTCTTGGACACTCTAATGGTACGAGGAGGAGGGGACTCTCTTCTCTTTTGCATAACCCGAAGCCTCCGGTGTTGGTGATCCTTGGGATAAATGGTTTTGGTTGTTGTCTCAATTAAAAACATCACATATGGAGCATAGGGGAGACAACGCTCAGAATCACAAGATGCCTCAATGATATCATTCCAAATAAAATCCGAGGCACTAAACAGCTCTCCATCCAGATGAAGGCGAGCAAGGACATTTTTAGTGTGAGCGAGTATGGAAGCACCATCCCCTTTCTTGACAGTAAGGGTGGCTCTGAGGATCTTGTTCATATAGTGAAAGTAAGGCAATAAGTGCTTGATGTATCCATTTGCTACTTTGCCCGGAGTGTACATGAATTGAATCTCATCGTTGCAAAGAGTGCGAGCATTGAAGATGGAGGGCTTTTCCCAATCATCCTTACCAAATCCAAGTAAGTGAGCAAAGTGATGGAAAGAGGCCTCATACCACACACCTTCGGTCATCCAAAATATTTTGTTGCCATTGTTGGTGAAGTACAAGGTGGCGAAGAATTGCAACACTATCTCCTCATTCCAGTCATATTGAAATCCCATGAGATCATATAGGTTGTGTGCTTTGCAAATCTGAATACAAAGATCCCAATCCGGATTCTTTGCCTTCTCCATGTATTCCCAGTCAATCCACTGCATGTCAACTATAGGCTCGGGGCGGGATAGAAGCACAGAGAGATAGAAATCTGCTTGAAACTGAACATAGAAGCGGTAGTCGATAGACATGTCCTTGCCCTCAAGAAGCGGACTATAGTCCCTCCTCATGTTCCTACACTCCACAGCATGCTTTCGATAATTAATTGGGAGTCGTGGAGTAACACCATCAATACCAGTGATAGGAGGCCGCTTCTTAGGCATGTCATTCACTTGAGTGTACCCCGCTTGAACCACTGTGATTCTAGGAGGAGTGTTGGGATACACTAACTTGAGCCTTTCCGGATTGTCATATCCACCACAAGCAACTGCATTTGCACGTGTATGTGCCTCTTCTTCCTCTTCTTCAGTATATGTAGGGCCTGTCTCTTATACACATCTAGATGTGTATAAGAGACAGGTTCGTGAGTGTACGAAAGATAGCCCACATGGCTCCCAAACATAAGAGTTTGTCAGTTATCGTAAATCAAGACGCTGAAGGCGAACGTGAAGAGGAGGTCCCTCCATCAGGCCCTTCTGGGAGTGGTGTAACAGACAAAGACAAAGAAGCCGAAGCACAAAGGCAGCTGTCCAAGGCCGAAGCTGCTAAAGCAGAAAAAAGGAAAGCTGACGCCAATGCTGCCGCCCTGGCAAAGAGGAAAAAGCTTGAGGCATCCAGGCATGAGGCAGCCGAAATAGCTCAAGAAGTAAGAGAAAGGGAAGAACTCGAGAAAGCCAATACAGAGTTAGAAAAGTTGGAAAGGCTGAAGGAAAAGATGAAAGCCGAAGCGATCGCAAAGAAGCGTGCGTCGAATACAAGACAAGAGCTTGCCAACGCACGCGCAAGAATTCAAAAGCTTCAGGCAGAACTCGAAACTCTTAACCCCTATGATGAGTCCGAAGAGGAATACACCATCCGATACGATAGCGGACCTCTTACAAGAACACCTATCTCCAACCAGTTTGCAAGTGCAAGCGGCAATTTACCCATCACCCAGACGCAAGGCCACTGCACCAAGAACATCGACACTTTAGACCCCCTCTCACCCATCCTCCAGTTAGCACCTTGGCCTACATCTTACAGAAGTATATCGATGCCAAAATTTGATGGCACAACCGATGCAAGGCAGTTCCTGATGGCCTACGAAGCCGCAGTCGCATCAGCTGGGGGGGATGACACTGTTCTAGCAAAATCATTCGTCATAGCATGTGAGGGTGGAGCCCTGAACTGGTACTCATTGTTAAAACCATTATCCATCACCTCTTGGCAAGACTTAAGGGAAAGGTTCCTAGCGAATTTTAAGGGGTTTCACCGCAATTCTCTCACTGCCAGTGATCTGTTCAGTTGTGTTCAAGGAGACAAAGAGCCTTTGCAAGCCTATTTCCATAGATTCGTCCAAATGAGAGCGCAAGCACCTAACGTATCAGATGAGGTAGCGATAGAGGCCGCAATAAAAGGCCTAAAAATTGGTCAGTGCGCAAATTCGCTCGTTCTCGAGCCGCCACCCACACTTGCCGCGTTGTATGATACCCTGGAAAAATGGTGCCGAGCAGACAATGATCACCGGCGAAGAATCGAAGAAAGCAGAAGAAACAAGCAAAACTTCCAAGGAAGCAACACGCCTCAACAAGGTCATCAACGCCAAAACTACCACAAGCTTGCCCAGCCAATTTATCAAGTGGAAGCTGTTGTCAACAGTGAAGAATCTAACTTCATCACAAACCACGAGGCAGAACCTGCGGCACTACCCCCAAGAGAGCAAAACAATACAAGCTCAAGAGGGGGGAGATCTAGTAGAGGCCGAGGAAGAGGTAGAGGAAGATACAATCAGCAGGGTGAAAGGCTATATTACTGTGTATTCCATGGAGAAAACACAGACCATGGAACCAAGTATTGCCCAGAAAGCAAAAAAACCCTCGAAAGAATGGCAAGTGAGAAGGCCGAGCCAGAACAGCCCAAAGCAGTAAATTGCACTTCGAGTCAGTCTTGGAATCCACCTCGTTACCCACCTCTACCGGCAGTAAGCCAGCAATCCATGCAATATCTATACCAAGTACCACCTTTCCATCACCAAACGTACGTTTTTTATCAACCGCAGCCTATCCCAATCCGGCAAGCTAGCAGCGCCTCGGTTCAGCAACCAGCACAGGCCGCAATACCAAAAGAAGAGGAGGTATCGGAGAAACAGCTAAAGCAAGAAGGCCAGAATACACAAAGCAACGCCTTGCCAATAGAGGGCATGATTTTACCCATCTCTGGGGGATCTTCCTTAACCTTTGAGAACAAAAGGCAAAGAAGAGATTATTTTCGGTGTGTTAACAACATCGCAGTCGAAGGACCTATTAAAAAATCACAATGGTCGCATATGCCAATCACCTTCTCAGAAGAAGATCTCAGGTTGAAAAATTTCCCACACAACGACGCCATGGTTATCGAAGCAAATATAGCAAGGTGGGTCATTGGAAGAATCTTGGTTGACAATGGCAGCTCAGCCGACATCTTATTTGCTAAAACCTTCGACCAAATGAAGCTGGACAGACTTTCTCTACAGCCAGCCGACAACCCTCTGTGCGGATTCGGTAGTAAAAGAATACCTGTTTTAGGGAAGATTGAATTGCCGGTCTCCTTCGGAAACCTCGACAACGCCCGAACCGAATATGTTACCTTTGATGTGGTAGACATATATTTCCCCTATTTCGCAATCTTTGGAAGGTTGTTCCTCAACAAGTTCGAAGCAGTTATTCATCAGCCTTACCTCTGTTTAAAAATGCCAGCATCAAAAGGTGTTATCACCGTCTTCGGCGACCAACAAATGGCGAGAAACATCGAGAAAGGTGAAACACCGGGCCACCAAAATGTTCATTCATTACATGAGAGCAAAGCAGGCAAAATGCCACACACCGAGGCTGAAATCCTCGAAAAATCATTAGACAAAGACAAGGTAGCAATAGCTCCTGATGAGGAAACAAAAAAGGTGCCGCTCGACCCAATGGTTAAAGATAGATGTGTCATCATTGGCACCGGATTTGTTAAGGAGGAGGAAGACAAGCTGCTAGCTTTCTTGCGAAGCAATAGCGACGTTTTCGCTTGGTTGTCCAAAGACTTGCAAGGAGTGTGCAGAAGCATAGTCGAGCATAGCTTAAACATCAGTGACAAGGTTAAGCCAAAAAAACAAAAGCTCAGAAAATATTCAGACGAAAAGGTAGCAGCCATGAAAGCAGAAGTACAAAGGTTATTAGATGCCCACGTAATCCGAGAAATAAAATACTCAACCTGGTTAGCAAACACGGTGATGGTTAAAAAGAAGAACGGCAAGTGGCGCATGTGCATAGATTTCACTGACCTTAACAAAGCCTGCCCAAAAGATGACTTCCCCTTACCAAGAATTGACCGGGTTGTGGATGAGGCTGCGAGCAGTGCTCTTTTGTCTTTATTAGATTGCTTCTCAGTGTATCATCAAATTTGGATGAAAATCTCTGATCAAGAAAACACAAGTTTCATCACGCCATTTGGCATCTTTTGCTTTGTAAGAATGCCAGAAGGGCTAAAAAATGCAGGCCCAACTTTCGCGAGAATGAGCAAGGTAGACTTCAAAGATCAGATCCCACGAAATCTCTTAGCCTACATCGACGACCTTGTAGTGAAGAGCAAAGAAAGGTCAAGCCACGCCGACGACCTCGCAGAAACATTTGCAAACATGAGGCGGCAGGTTTGAAGCTCAATCCTGAAAAGGGCGTATTCGGAGTCCAGAAAGGCAAAATTCTTGGCTGTCTAGTATCGGTCAAGGGAATCAAAGCAAACAGTGACAAGGTAATGGCTTTGGCACGAATGGAAGAGCCAAAATGCAGAAGAGACGTCCAAAAACTCACAGGCCGCATAGCTGCCCTAAGCAGATTCATATCCAGACTAGCCGAAAGAAGCCTGCCTTTCTTCGATGCACTCAAGAAAGCTGACAAGTTTAAATGGGGGCCAGAGCAGAAGCAAGCTTTCACCGACCTCAAAAATTACTTGCAGCACTTGACCACCTTATCTCCCCCAGAGCCTGTCTCTTATACACATCTAGATGTAGCCGCTTCACAATCGGCTGTCGGTGCAGCTTTAGTTCAAGAGCGAGAAAAGGATGGCTCCAAGGAACAATTTCCTGTATATTATGTCTCTGAAGCATTAGACAAGACAAAGAAAAATTACTCTGAGATAGAAAAAATCATCTACGCAATGGTCATGAGTTCTAGAAAGCTCAAACATTATTTCGAGGCACACAAAGTAACAATCCTCACCAATCAGCCAGTCAGAGAAATTGTGGGCAACAAGGATGCCCCCCTCCCCCTCGCATCAGGAAATGGGCAGCAGAGTTATCTGGCCTTTCCATCACTTTCGAAAATCGATCAGCAATTAAGTCGCAAGTCCTAGCAGATTTCATAGTCGACTGGACCTCCCCAACATCCGAGCAGGTTCCAGAAGCGCAAGAGCTAGACTGGTTGATAAGGTGCGATGGAGCCTGGGGAAGTAAAGGCGCTGGGGTGGCTGCAACAGTCACTACCCCGACAGGAGAAAAGATACGATACGCAGCAAGGTTGGAGTTCAGCAACAAAGAAGATGCAAGCACAAACAATGTAGCCGAATACGAGGCTTTGTTACTAGGGCTGAGGAAAGCTAAAGCCCTTGGAGCAAAATCGCTGATTGTCAAGACCGACTCCGAATTAGTATCCAAGCAAGTGGAAAAAGAATACACAGCTCGAAACCTTGAGCTTATCAAATACCTTGAGGCGGAAAGGCGCATGGAAAAATACTTCAAGGGTTTCACCGTTGAACATGTAGGAAGAGAACATAACGCGGAAGTAGACGCGCTTGCCAAAGCAGCCTCTAGAAAGGAAGGGCTCCCTAAAGACGTATTCT
Source organism: Echinochloa crus-galli (assembly GCA_900205405.1). Lineage (NCBI taxonomy): Eukaryota > Viridiplantae > Streptophyta > Magnoliopsida > Poales > Poaceae > Echinochloa > Echinochloa crus-galli. The sequence goes on from OAMR01000347.1 coordinate 583,517, forward strand.
ATGAGGTTTTAACCACGCCAAGCGTCAGAGAAATCGGTGCAAAGCTGATAAATATCGTAAGCGGAGAAGATTGGCGAGCTTCGATAATAGCTTTCTTAAAGGGCCAGTTCGAAGAAGCAAGGCTAATGATTTAATTGGTTGTTGGCTATATTACATTTCCATATCACTGTGAGTCAATCTATATAATAGTTGGTTATAGAAATGGACTGTACAATTAATATTTGATCCATATCTCTCTTTCTTATTCTGTCGTTAATTTATTGGAGTCCATGTTACATCCGGCTGAGAGCCAACTTACATCCCACTTTTATCTCTTCTTCCCTTTCTTCTCTAACTCAGTCTGTTAACATCAAGATATATTTATGGTGACTTAGCCAATCTAAAGATATAATTGTTTAGCTTTAGAGATTCTTATATGTGTTGGATTAATTGGGCCATTGGCCCATTTTAGCCTTGAAAGGATCAACACTTGGCCTAGAGGGGGGGTGAATAGGCGTTCCTGAAAATTATCAGAAATAACTCCATGAAATGTCACACAACCGTAAATTTACGGTAGCCATCGGAAATTTACGGTAGGCACCGTAAATTTCCGCCTACTACCATAGATTTACGGTGAGTTTCGACCAACACAAATCAAACTTGATTCTTGAAAAGCAACAGAAATTTATGCGACACAATGAGCTGTAGAAGATGATATAATGATTCTAGAAGTTCAAGCACCACTAACAACCTCACCAATAGATAGATCGAGACAATAGAAGCAGGAACGTATAAGAACAATATGAACAATATGAACAAGATGAACAACAACGAGAGACACAAGATTTATCCCGAAGTTCACTCCACAAAGGAGCTACGTCTCCGTTGAGGGCCTACGAAAGGCGGGCTTGTCAACACCAAGCCACTTTCCTCGTCTTAGTCACCACGAAGGAGCTAAGAGCACTTACTATGAAATCCACGAAGGATTGGGCAATACAAACTTCCAAGGCGAATCCACAAACTTACTCGGATGCTCTTGGTGACGCCTAACCGTCTAGGGAATGAATTCCCAAGAGTAACAAACAAGAGTCCGAGAACCACGAAGTTGATGCTCACGAGAGGGAATGGATGAAGCTTGGATCACTTAGCTCAAGTCCCTTAACCAACACACCACCATAACTTGGAAATCGAAGCAAGGGGTGTTGGGAGAGCTCTTGGAGGCTTGGAAAGTGTTAGGGTTCGTCAATGTGGCCAAGAGTAGCGGTATGAGTGAAGTGGGTGGGTGGGTATATATAGCTCTCTCATAAATGTGACCGTTGCCACGAGTTATACCGTAAATTTACGGCTCAAATACCGTAAATGTACGTCGCATTAACCGTAAATTTACGCTAGGTACCGTAAATTTACGGCGTGGATCTGGGAAAATCAGCTTGGCTGGGATTTACGGTGGTTACCGTAAATTTCCGGTTATGAACCGTAAATTACCGTAAATTTACGACAGACACAAAAACTCATATATTTGAAAGTGTATGGGTATGTTTGTTTTGGTGAGTGTTTGAGGATATTGTATGAGGATGTCTGAGCATCAAACTCACATGATTGCACGATCACTTGTCCCTCTTGATAGTACGGTGGTCCTATACTCAAATTCAAACCATAGAATAAATTTAAATCCTTCAATATCTTTCATCAAAGCTTGCATAGGAGTTGGTCACCAGAGAAGCTCTTCTTTTCACCTTTTGTCTTCATGAATCTCTTAAAGTTCCTAACCATCATAGCGGTTTCTTCATCGGTGCTCTCATGGTCGTTTGAATCTTCATTCTTCTTGGAAGTTGAGGTCTTCTCATTTGACTCAACTTTCTTGCTTGGTTCGGCCTTGAGAGCTATGGTCTTGACTTCGGTTTGTTGGATTGACCTTGTAGATCCGACCTGATCGGAAGATCCGGAAGATTCACAGAGAGAGCGACGGGAGACAGAGCCGCCCGGAACTTCTAGGGGTAAGTTCCGGGGGTCTGTCGGAAGATCCAGTCCAGAGAAGATGTGTCCCAAAGATGCCTTTTAACGACGAGATTTGATAGATGAATTTGAGAGAACTAGCTTATGAACATGTAAGAAACTTGTCCCAAAGTTGATCAGCAACAAACAATCAACACATAACCATGATCAACTTGAAACAAGAAAAGATCCAACGATCATAAGATCAAAATTTTGAAAAAACTCACACCATAAAAATAGAATAAAATCATTTTTCTTCTAGTCTAGGCATCAATCAATTGTGTATGCAACAAGTCAAGCCAAGTTACGAGAATCCAAGATATTTAGCTCACTCCCCAAGGAACAAAACCTTTACTCATCAAGAGGCTAGGTGAAGATATCGGCCAATTGTTTTTCGGTTCCAACATGGCATAGGGCGATATCTCCTTTGGCTTCATGATCTCTAAGGAAGTGATGTCTAATGTCTATGTGCTTGGTTCTAGAGTGTTGAACGGGGTTGTTTGCTAGCTTTATGGCACTCTCATTGTCACACAAGAGTGGGATATTTTTGAACTCACAACCAAAGTCACTCAAGGTTTGCCTCATCCAAAGTAGTTGAGCACAACAAGCACCGGCTGCAACATACTCGGCCTCGGCGGTGGATAGCGCAACGGAATTTTGTTTCTTAGAGCTCCATGACACCAAAGACCTACCAAGAAATTGGCAAGTCCCCGTTGTACTCTTCCGATCTACTTTGCAACCGGCATAATCCGAATCGGAGTAGCCAAGTAGATCAAAAGTGGAGCCCTTGGGATACCACAAGCCAAGGTTTGGAGTATGCACTAAATATCTAAAAATTCTCTTAACAGCCATTAAATGACATTCCTTAGGATTGGCTTGAAATCTTGCACACATGCACACACTAAGCATAATATCCGGCCTAGATGCACAAAGGTAAAGCAAGGAACCAATCATGGAGCGATATACCTTTTGATCGACCGATTTGCCTAATCCTACAAAAGGCACTAGTGACAAATACTTAATCAATTTAAGCACATAGTTACCGAGATGACATTGGGTTTAGAGTATAGAGCGGAAGCAACTTTTCTTGGCTTCCCATTTGATCATGAGTCATTTCATTTAAGCCAAGCTTCCAATGCATCTCATGATTCCTACAATCTTATCAAGCATGCTTTGGTACCCAACTCATATTGGGTCCGACAATGTTAGTCCCAATATGCTTAGGGACCCAAATAGCTCTTGTGCCATTCTTTGGAGAACTAATCACCTTGGAAGCACAAGAGGCAATTGGAGTCTTTCCAAGCTTTACATGATTGGAATGGACAAGGTCGGGTCTAGGAGTTTTACCATTAGGACAATCGTTACAGCAGGGAAAAGCCACGAAAATGATGATGTTGTTC
>OAMR01000347.1:591089-621175 GCA_900205405.1 Echinochloa crus-galli
ATCCGAAGATGGAAGCTGCTGCCTGTGAAGCAAAGTCTCCGGGAGTAGGAGATGGAGCACTCGAAAAAAGTCCTGCCATAGAAGATCCGGTGCCACCATATGCATATGACGAAGACGGAATGCTAGGAGCTGCATAGGTGGGTCCTGAAGGTGCAAACCCGAACGAGGAACCAACCTTCACTCAATTGAAGATATCTGGCATGCCTCTCGCAGATGTTGCAGTAGGCAATATTAGCAGTTGTTTGCGTACAAGATAACCCCTGCGCACATCTATTACATTCAGATCACCGCATCGATCAAGATGCCAATTCAATTCTGCTTTCAACAGATAGATAGCATTCACCAGTGTTGTCTGGGCCATAGACGTATTTCGTTGGTCTTTGCTACAACAATGAGCACCATCTAGCTGTACAGCCAACTCAATTTTGATAGATCATAGAGACAACTTTTACAGAAATGCTCCCTCACCAAGCTGTTTTTTATTCGCCTCTTCTACTTCTACCCGGACAAGATCACAAGAATGAGTGCCATGTTTCATGTGGACTACTGTAGCGACTTCTATTCACTACTAAAAAAGCTTTGTAGCAACGGTTGGAATGATATTTATAGCAACGGAGGCCCGTTGCAGTAGGTAATCTAGCAGAGGCGGATGAAAACGTGGTCCGTCCCTACAAATCACATTTGCAAGAGCGGGCGGCCGCCTCGTCCGCACCCGCAAATATCATTTTTAGGAGCGGATCAGCAGGTCACCCGCACCTACTAATTGATTAAAAAAATAAATAAAAAAGTGGGCCCCGCTGGGCCCCTGCCCCTGTGGTCTGCAACGTCACGAGACGCCCGGCTGGCCGTGCCTGCGTCGCCAGCCGTTCCTGCGTTGCCGGTCCGGGAGGCCACCGGTGCAAGGGCCTGTCCGCTGGGGCCGGCCACTCCGCACCGCCAGCCGCACAGGGAGTTCGTCGAGAAAGGAAACAAGAAGCTTAACAGAAATGCAAATTCTTGATTTTCTACTAAGTTCTACTACACAAAGGCCCATCGTCTAGATCAAGAACACAGGCCACTCGCATGGAGACTACCAGTCTCCAACAACCAAAGACTGCCGGAACTATCATGCATCAGATATGGTGCAGGCAAAATCTCCATTCGCCACGACAAAAGAAGAACTGCAGCAGAGATATCAAATCTCATGAGAAGAATTAACAAAGGGCCAAAATGATATGCGTTTAATGGGTTATTACTTACCGAGGCATGTGGATGGCATGGTGCTCCACGCATCACCAGCAACCGGCCGGCCGTTTGCACAGGAAACTGGGCACCCGCCTGTGGCCTGGCTCCAGTGCCGCGCCCCTGCCGCAAGAGAAGGCCAGCCCCCGCCGCTGCATCCGCCGAAGGCCGGCGATGTACCGCCGCCGTGGAAGGCCGGGGAGGCTGCACCGCCGTTGCACCGGCTGCATCCGTCGGAGGCCGGACCAAGCTGTTGCTGTTGCTCGCGTGAAAGAAGGAGAACTGAAGGGATAAGAACAAGAGAAGAGAGGGGGTGAGGGAACGGTAGAGACGAAGAGAGGATAAGGATGAGAGAATAGCACGCTCTGTCAGGATGGAAGGCGTTGAACCAATGGGAGAGCTCGATATAGATGGCGCGGATCGCTGACGTGGTTGGGCTTACAGGGCGGGCCTTGCCCCCACCCGCACCTGCAAATGATTTGTAGGGGCGGATGAAGCCCCGCCCGCACCTACAAAATTTTCATTTTTTTTGTTTTATTTTAAAGTTTACTTTTAATCTATTAAATGATCTCAAAAGTAAAAGTTGTCAACTACAAAGTTTTATGTCACGATGAGCTACACAATTTTGATATAAAGTTTATCTTCATCCGAGATGATATGAAAAAGTTTGTATTCAAAAAATATATCTCTTATACTCATTCACATATACTCATACATAGACTCATCGAACTCTATAACTTTGATGTAGAACTTATGTATAGCCAAAGTCATTTGGAAATTCAAAAGTTTTAATTTTAAAATAAGGAAATATAAACGAATATTTTGAAGTATTAAACCATCTCAAATGAAAAACTTTCAACTACAAAGTTTAAGGCCTCGCCAAACTCTATAACTTTGATGTTGAACTTATGTATAGCCGAAGTCATTTGAAAATACAAAAGTTCTAAATTTTAAAACTAGAAAATTTAAACGGATATTTTGAAGTATTAAACAATCTCAAACGAAAAAATGTTCAACTACAAAGTTTAAGGCCTCGTCGAACTCTATAACTTTGATGTTGAGTTTACGTATATCAAAAGTCATTTAAAAATTCAAAAGTTTTAGATTTTAAAACTAAAGAATTTAAACAAATATTTTGAAATATTAAACAATCTCAAATGAAAAAATTTCAACTACAAAGTTTAAGGCCTCGTCGAACTCTATAACTTTGATGTTGAGTTTATGTATAGCCGAAGTCATTTTAAAATTCAAAAGTTTTAGATTTTAAAACTAAAGAATTTAAACTAAAGTTGAGGGATACAATTTTGATATAAAGTTTGTCTTCATTCGAGTTCGTATGAAAAAAGTATGAATTATTTTTTGATATAAAGTTTTTAGATCACCCTGTGTTGGCTCAAATGAGATTCAAAACAAAGTTCGATGTGATACAACCGAACAAGTTTGAGAACTTGAACGGATGATTTGCAGGTTTAGGGACCGAAATGACACAACCGAACGAGTTTGAGGACCCAAACGGTCAATTTGAAAGTTTAGGGACCGGAATGACACACCCGCGATAGTTTAGGGACCGATCATATACTTTACTCATTTTGATATAAAAATTATCTTAATCCAAAATCGTAGGAAAAAAATTTATATCGGGATCCTTTGTACCGTCGGGCGAACGCTTCACCCATCCAAAAGTTCATTTAGGGCAGCTCTGTAGCAAAATATCGAACAATGATCGATCAAAACCGAACTTTGTACACAGGGAGAATCGATCATTTGTTGTTAGACGCACAGACTGCGCCGTGTTTCTTTGGGAGCGGAAAAATATTTTCACCCGTTTTGACCAATAATTAAGGGTATTAAATAAAGTCAGTTTATAAAACTACATTCACAATATTGGACTATTTCATGAAATCTATCTAATGAGGTTTTTGAGCGCGCGATTAGAGAATGGTTACTGTAGCACTACTGTATCAAAATATGGATTAATTAAGCTCATTAGATTCGTCGCGCAAAGTTACACTCATCCCTAAAAGGTTTTGCAAATAGACTTTATTTATTACTCTATGCATGCAAGATTCCTTTTGAAAATTTATTTCCGCGTGGAAAGAAACACGACCTATAAATAATTAAATATGGATCGATGGGAGGGAACAAAAAATTACTCAAGTGCTCCGGTCATTCCTTTGCAGCCAATCAAAACGAGGTCATCCGGATGTCTCCGTGTACGGACTCTGATGGAAAGATGGGTGTGTGGCTCACTTTTAATCACGCCGTGGGTCCTACCAAAACAAAGCAACACTCACGCTAGAGGGGGCGGGTGAGCCCTTCACCCGTTGCAAGAAATGGCAGCCACTGTTGGCAGTGTATTTCCAGGGGCAGGAAATGGACTATATTAGCAGGGGCGGGTGACCCTGTAACCCGACCTAACTAATGTATTACTATCCACGGACCGAACGCTACAGTACTCGTCTCGTTTTCTAGCAACGGACCAGTTTCGCAACCGCACCTAGAAAAAAAACAGGCCGCTCCTCCAAACCGTTTCTGTGGTAGTGATTGTTAATCTATCCGTTTGTATTCCAAGTTCAAAGATGGTTTATATTTATCTGCTATAACTCTTCGTTTGAGAAACAATTTCCATTAATTTCCCATTAATTAATTAAGCAGATGAGTGCAGGAGTCCCAGTTACTGAAACTCCCATCTTTCTCCAGGGCAATTTTCACGAGTGACAGGCGAGATGATGGTTGATCTCTTTGAGAATTTTTCTCATTTAGTAAAAAATCTTCTTAGTGTAATTTGAGCAGTCCTGGGAACAAAACATATGTCGCCAACAAAGTATTACCAGAATAATTTGTAATAACACTAGCTAAGATATAAATGAATTAGTAGTGATTAAGGGCAGTACATGTCTAAGGACCCATTTGGTATGGCTTATGGTAGCTTCGGCTTCATCTATTTAATTTGCGTAAACCGGAACATTGTAGCGTGTAGCCGGCAAAATGAGATAAAAATAAATTAGAAGCTGGATGGAGCCAACTTTTTAGTCCAAAACGGCTTATCTGTTGAAGCTGTTTTGGCACAAGCCCTGCCAAACAGCCCATAAATCATCGTCTACTTCTAGCTCACACTGGGATTGACATCCACTGGAGTAAGGGTTTTTTTTTTGAGCATGGACATCCACTGGAGTAAGGTTAGGTTGCTAAAAAATCTCACAGACATAATCAGAGTAAAATTGGTGAATGGTTTTAATAAGGAGCACAATTATGTATTGAATGCGACTCCAGTAGGTCTAGGTGTACCGGTAAAGTCAAGATATGTAGCAGTCTACATGTTTGTCTTAATTCAATATATTGAAGTTTGCTACTTTGCTCGCAAAAAAATTCAATTCAAGTTGGAAGCAATGTGGTACGACTCATGAGAAAATTATATCGTGCATGCAACCAAATTCTTCAAATTTTCATATCTACACATAACTATACTCACTATTAGCATGGCAGAACAAAAATAGATGGAAGGGTTGAAAAACATAGCTGGGAGAAAATCCATGACGCAAGTAAGAAATTGTAAGTAGATTATATATATTAGCAATGATAACAGGAACATTGCTTCCCAACTAAACCAAGTTTGTGGAAGATTGGAAGGCCACACACTTAAGAACTAACCCTCTGGATCAATATAAGAATAACTAAATACTGTAATTATCGTTTCTCAGAAAGCAAAAGGGGATGTGCATCTGCAGGTAAAAACAAAATTAAAGCATATTCAGTTGTGATAAACTGATAACACAATTCACTACAGAATAGCTAGATGACTTCATCATATCCTTCTAATGTAAAGGATCATCCAAAGCTTTCAATGTGACACCTGCAGACAAAACTCGGATCATCCAAATCTAAAGGGACCTAGCTAGTTGCCATTTCCCAATGCCGACGTCTCCATGTAGAGCGGAACATACGGCACAAATGACCACAAACAGGTATCCGAGACACTGCGGATGACACGAGCGCTCCTGCTATCCATATCATACAGCATCAACCTTCCCTGCAACGAATCAAACAATAAGACAGAATTGCAGTGGGGATGAATGGCGGCTACTCCCATCAAGAGCCCAGACTGCAAATACTCATCCGCATGAGCAAACATGCCCGAAGTGTTAACGCAGTGCTCCAGAGTCCACCCGCCATTGTCCTCCAACACAAAGATGGGTAGCTTGTGGCTGTTACGATCATCTCTGTTTGCATGGAACAGGCGCCCCTGAGAATGGCCGATGAGCTCGACCTCCTTGCTCCGCGGGACAGGGATGATTCGCCGTGTCTGCCCTTTCATGTCCATCGCAGCGATCGCGCGTTGATCGCCGGTGATGAAATGCAGCAGGCCATTGAAATAGGTTCTGCTATTCCGGTGTCTGAGGGGAGACCACCCACTGCTGCTGTGGGGATGGAAAGCCCAGCGGCCTGTTTCGGAGGAGTAGATCTCGAACCCTTCGAAGAGATTCTCCTCGGTAAATCCAGCGTCCTCGTCTGCCTCCAGCAGCCGGACCACATGGAAATGCGGGGAGACGGCCGGATCGAAGCACAAGACGCGGGCGGGGCAGATCTTGCCGGTCTGGGTTGGCTCCGGCACCGGCGGCACGGTGGCCCATTTCCCGGTGGCGGGGTTGCAGACGACGTAGGACGCGGGGGGCTCGGAGACGGAGGCGCCGGCGCCGGCGGCGATCCCGGAGTTCAGGAGGACGAGGCCGTTGCAGCAGTCCAGCGCGTCGCCGGCTGTGTTTGCCGGCAGGAAGGCGAAGTCGCAGAGCGAGGGAGGCGGCGGAGGATGCGGCCGTCCGGTCATCGCCCTCGGCGGCGGCGGCTTGGCGAGGCTGACGAACTCGCAGGAGTCGGACTCGTCGAAGTAGAGGAAGCCGGTGAGGGTCTGGGGCAGCTTCTTGCGGTTGTCGGGGTGGGAGATGAGGCTGCGCCACGACGGGGAGACGCACTTGGAGCGGCAGATGGACTTGACGGGGACACGCGAGAGGATGTCGACGATGAGGTCGTCGGTGAGGCCGCTGCCGCCGCCGGCTGCGGTGCCGGTGGCGATGGCTATGGCGTGGGTGCGCTTCTTCTTGGAGCCGGGGCACTCCATGGCAGAATTGAGTTGAGATCGAGTCGATCGGGAGAGATGGCGGGGGAGATCATTTGTAGGTGGTGATCGACTGGTGAGCGATGATGGCGGCGCGCCTGTTGATTGAGCAATCATCGGAAGGTTAAACCCCTACATTACATGCGAGATCTATGGCACTGAAATCGCATACCATTTCCACCGCTGGAATTTCCAAGAGTTTAGGGAAATTTTGGCGGAATAGACAAATTCGTTCCTAAACTATTGTCAAAAGCTCAATTTTATCCCTGAACTACGAAAACGACCGTTCTTATCCTCAAACTTTCGCTACCGGCTCAATTTTGTTCATGAACTATGAAAACGACTGTTCTCGTCCTCAAACTTTCGCAATCGACTCAATTTCATCCCTGCCTAGTTAGCTATGGTTGTGAATTACCGATTCTACCCCTTTGGTCATCTTTTTCCCAGCCCTGAAGTCCACCTCATTTATTTCAAATAAACCATAAAAGCTCGTTGATCTACCCTCCTCTCATCGAACTGAATTTTTTTATCTTCTATTTCTGATTGCTCCATGTTTCATATCACATATTTTCTGAAAGAGATGGCCAAGGGGATAGAATCGGTAATTCACAACCATAACTGACTGGACATGGATCAAATTGAGCTGGTTGCGAAAGTTTGAGGACGAGGATGGTCATTTTCGTAGTTCAGGGACGGAATTGAGCCGGTTGCGAAAGTTTGAGGATGAGAACGGCCGTTTTCATAGTTTAGGGACGAAATTGAGCTTTCGATAATAGTTTAGGGATGGATTTGGCTATTCCGTTTTTTAGCAACAAGGAAATTAAATCACATGGCATATTTCTTCTTTCTGCAAATGTTGCAAAGTAATATATTCAGTCATTACATGATTCTTCAAAAGACGAGGTTTTATACATGGTACCGGAATGCATTTTTAATATTTGAATTTAATCTTGTTTATTATGACCCATGCCATATCCAACTTATTTTTTTAGAAGCAACCGCGTAAACACATAGGTGTAGCCTAAACCGGACTAGAGGTGTGTTTAGTTCAAAAAGAGGAAGACAAAGTTTGGTGAAAATGTCACATCGGACACTGTAGCGCACTGTAGCACTTTTCGTTTGTTTGTGGTAAACATTGTCCTACCATGACCTAACTAGGCTCAAAAGATTCGTCTCGCCGTGTACATCAAAACTATGTACTTAGTTTTTTATTTACTCACAAATTTAGTGATGTGATTGGGAACTAAACAGGCCTTGGAGTAGTGTATGGCAAGCTCAAACTAAGCTTATGCAGCTGGCTAAAAGCCCTGTACACAAATCTAATTATCTCAATTTATCTATTTATCTATACAATAAGATTCAAGTACAATTGAAATCCTTTTCACTTAAAAAATATTCTACCCGCACCTCACAAATGACCCACCTGCCAGATCTGGCGGGGAAGAAACGAGGCGAAAGATTTTCATACATCGAGTGAAACCGCATTTTCTAGAGGGTTTTTTCCTAAATTTTATTTTCTCACCATAATTCATGTTACCCACCCCCTATACCCACACCAAGATGCTGAGTTGCTGCTTGGAATAATGTATTGCTTTACAATTGTATCCCGTAAACACTTGCCAAATAAAAAATGTCCACTAAAATTTATCTCTTTCTATCCTGTTCACGTGAGCACTGCCAAATAAAACACCCTGCCAGGAACCACGTCATTGATTTCCAATTATACCCCTTAGAAACTTGCCAAATAAAAAAATCCACTGTAATTTCTCTCTTCATGTACTACTATATACGTGAGCACTTGCCAAATTAAAAAATCTTCGTGGGAAATTCTCTCTTATATCATTTTCATCACCATTTTCATCACGTGACTGAAATTAAGCACTTGCCAAGATAGAAAAAAACAGCTTCAATTTCTCACTTTTTTCTATCTTTGCCATGTAGTAGCTGGAATTACTCCCTTTCCTCCTATACCTGGTCTTACCGGTTGTGTACCTTTATGGACCCTGGAATCGACAGATAGCTGCGCACCCGTCCTGTCCCTGCAATCCTGATCGCCAACAACAAAGCGATGGATCATCGTCGCACTGCGAGCATCCACATGTCAGGTTTCTAGAAGAAAGTGCATTGATAAATTTACGATGTCAAACTAAAATAGAGCACTTCCTAAAGAGTTTCTACTATTTTAAACCTACCTTTCCATTGATAAAAAATATAAATATTTTATAAAGAGTTTATAAATATGTTGATATTTGAACGTTAACCTTTCTAATTTTTCGACTGCTAGTCTCATTCTATTGAACTGCGTGTTGCATATGCATTCTTCCTAGTAATACTCTATAAAAGACTGTCTGAGATACCAATGCTATTATATAGTCTTGATTCTGGATCTATATTTTTCATTAACATAGATATTTATCGATCACACTTTCCGAATTGTTTAGGTGTCAGTGCCTTAACTTGACATAACTCTAAGTCAGTCAGAATCAAAACAACACAAGCAACCGGGAGGTTTGAGAAATAGGTTAGGGTGTTTGGGCCGTGTTTCTTTCCCGGTGGAAAAAAAAATTCTAAAGGGAATATTGCATGCATGAAGTACTAAATAAAGTCTATTTACAAAATCCATTTAAGAATAAGTGCAACTTTATGCGACGAATCTAATGAGCCTAATTAATCAATGTTTTGCTATAGTGCTACAGTAACCATTCTCTAATCGTGCGGTCAAAGGCCTCATTAGATAGTTCTCGCGAAATAGTTCAATATTGTGAAGATAGTTTTGTAAACTGACTTTATTTAATACCCTTAATTATTGGTCAAAGTGGGTTCCACCCCCAAACAAACACGGCCCAAGGCAGATGCCAGGAAGCCTGCCTGAGGTGAGGGATACGGGATAGTGGGTGAGGCAATAAGAACACCGCCAGCCATAGCCCATAGGTGATGGAGAACAGTGAGCGAGCAAACGAAAAGGACAGTAATTAAGAGAGAAACAGCGCAGTGTCTCCGGTGGCAGAGACGCTACCTTATTACCTTGTGCCAGAGCTCGAAGAACATCAGGAAAGCAATAATTTCGCCCTTGTGCCAGAGCTCGAAGAACATCAGGAAAGCAATAATTTCGCCGTCCAATTGTGATATATTGAAGGGCTGTGCAACATCGATCGGTAGGAATGATCTCTGTTTTCAGTCATTTGACAGACATCATGTGCCTTCGTTAAATGCTAGCAAGATCTCCACGCCCTGTTCGGCTGGCTGATGGCTGGTGCTGGTTTTTATTGGGAGAAAAACACTGCTGACTGGTTGTTGACTGGTGCTAGTTTTTACTGAGAGAAAACACTGCTGGCTGGTGGATGATAATCCAAGCGAACAGGGCGGAGGCATCATTGTCTCAAGCCATATACATCAGAATTTTGTGAACAGTACACAAAGGATCCTGGAATTCATGGATGTATGCTACAACACAATCGGAATAATTAATGGACATAATAAAACAAAACGTACACGAATCCACTGTCAGAAGATACAAGCGCAATTGTTGTCCGTAAATCAAAGATGCACTGGTATACAGTGCATACATATATGCAAAGCGTTATTGCATCGTCCTTTCCATATGCAAGCATATATATCACCACACTTCTGTAGCTTCTGCTCGCAAACATTATTTGGCTATTTGTTACTTTATCGACTGAATAATTGGACAGAGTAGGCTTGGTATGCATCAGGTCATTTGGCATGAGCTTCAAAGATGTTCGTGGTTTTCTTCTATGCACTACAACATCATGTTTTCGTCGCAATTTTGCCATATTTTCTGGTAACGCAGGGGTAATATTTGGTTCAACGACTTTGCTACCAACCATCGGAATGAAGATGGCTGAGCTTCGAATGATTATTGTACCACTGTTTGCATCTTCCAGAAGTTGACTAGCAATTTCACATCGCTGCCACTGGTTTAGTTGGGAGTGACAATTTTCTGAAAGATGTCTCAACCACATGCGCTTTCCATTTCTACTTTCCTGTTTTCCATTTCACGCATGATGCAGAAACTCTTTCCTCATGTTCACTTCAGGTAGTTGGAACGCAAATTTGTTTAGCACTCTGCATTATATCAATCCTCCTCTCACTAACAACTAAAACAAGTTAGGAGCTTGGGAAAAACTTGATGGCCACACGCCCATCCCGCAGGTGGGCAGTTTATCAAAACAATGGCATACCCAAGCATCAGTCTGCAGTATGATGTCTGAAGTGATACATTTGCTCAGAGCCCTTGTTGCACTGGCATTATGTGCCCAGACTTGCACTGGCAAAGCTGCATACATCTGAACTTCCAAATTTCAGTTGTATTGATAATTTTATATTGATTATGTCATACCTTCAAATGAGATATGCGTTCACATAATGCACAAAGCAGTGTGCATCTTTTCTAATCATAGAAAGCACATACAAGGATAATTACTATAAATGCTAAAAAAAGAGGATAATCACTACACGGCACAATTGAACAAACACCTGGTACCATGAACAATAAGCTTACATGATAAATCTTCTGTCATCCTCAAAGAAAGAACATGGATTCCAATTGATTCACATGGTAATCAGTTAGCATGGAATCACTTGCATTTATATATGGTAATACAGATAAGCAATGATGTTTTATTGTCAACCATGTTTCAATATAACTAAGGATAGTAAGTAATTTCAACTTTTATCAGCTTTGATAACCATGGATTAAGCAGAGGAACTGATAAATACATCAACCCTCACATAAAAGCATAAACTATCACAAAATGTTTAGCTAAGCTTTTCTCAAGCATGATTCCTGCAAAACAGAAGGATCAGTATAGCCGCTTCACAAGTCATTTATACCATGGTGACTTGAGTGGGATTCCACTTCCCAACTGGTAGAAGAGGCAGCGGAATGAAATTTTAAATGGGAACACGAGAGAAAATCCATAATATTTGTTTTTTTCCAAATTAGCAAAATCAACTAAGTGCTACAACTGATAAAGTAACAATGATTAATAAGGATATGTGTATGAAATTGAACAGACCAAACATGCATTTAAAATTAAAGATGATATTTTACAGACCAAAAAGGACAGGTACATCATGATTCCAAGAGATGCAGTTTAATGCCTGTTGGAATGAGCGTATCAAAATTATCACTTTACAAAATCTGTATATGAGGGCACATAAAGTAGGAACCTGGGCCTTGTTTCTGGTTCCAATTTGCATATCTCCATCACTTCAGTGCTGGTCAAATTATAGGAGAGTAACTTGTATCCTTCCACAGGAAGGAAAACCAGATCCCTCTCGGGATGAAACACAACCACGTAGAAAATTTCAGAGCACAAGGCATTACCAGCATAATCAAACAGTATCTTTGTCTGCGGAGCCACTTCAATCTCAAAACGGTGCTTCAACATCCACTCCCCTTTCTCGAAATCCTTCAGAACCCAAATCTGCATCATGGTGCAGGTGCAGTCTTCTTGCACAGCATAGTGCAGGAATCCCTGAGACTGTCCGAGGCATCCAACCAAACCAAACCAGCTCGATACTGGCA
This sequence comes from Echinochloa crus-galli, assembly GCA_900205405.1. Classification (NCBI taxonomy): domain Eukaryota; kingdom Viridiplantae; phylum Streptophyta; class Magnoliopsida; order Poales; family Poaceae; genus Echinochloa; species Echinochloa crus-galli. Next base: position 602,975 of record OAMR01000347.1, read on the forward strand.
AGGCAATCAGACGGCATGCCCGGCCCTCTGGATCCACAGCAAGAACCTTCCTCTCATGAGTGAGCAAATTAACAAAGCCACTGATGAACACACTTCCCATTCCTTCAACCAGCCTAACAGGGGACTCAAGGCAAACGTGGCTCTCCACCCACTTGCCGGTCTCTGACGAGAACACCTGAAGGCCTTGGACACAAAACTTGCTTCTCTCCTCACACGAATCGAACAATTCGCCGCCGGCGTAGGCACCACCATCGTCCGAGATGTTGTCGTCGTCGGATTCTTCGGAATCGAAATCGTCATCGAAGAAGACCCTTTGCGCAGGCACTGTTCTTGCAAAGTTGAGCACATGGAACCGAGGCGCGGCGCCGTGGGGCTCGAAGGCAGCCAGGGCAAGCGCCTGGAATCCAGACGCGGGTTCCGGGAGCGTGGCGAATTTGCCGGTAGCCGGGTTGCAGACGTAGTGGCATCCGCCGCCGCCGCCGCGGCAGAGGAGGAGGCCGTTGCAGCAGTCGAGGGGCAGGGCGCGCGCGCCGCACGGCAGGGACCCGAGGCCGGGGAAAGGGGTCGCGCCACCGACATCGTCATCTTGGACTGCTGCAACGGCCTCCTCCTCTGCCGCAGCAGGACGGCCGCGGGCGCCACCCGCTACGTCGTCTGCAACCCGGCGACCGAGGAATGGGTGGCGCTGCCGGAATCCAGCCAGACTGGGAACATCTGCCACGTGCGGTTGGGGTTCAACCGAGCCGTCTCTCCCCACTTCCATGTGTTCGAGTTCTTGGAGACGGATGAGGATCCTCTAAGCGGTTACATCTTCGTTGAAGGGGTTGAGATCTACTCGTCGGAGACCGGGGAGTGGGTTCACAAGGACAGTGGATGAAGTCGCCGTGGAGGTGGCTAGGGGAGTGGTTGGTGTAGAGGAGGCCGGCGAGGTCCTGGGGCAGCCTGCGGCGGTGGTCGGGGTGGTAGGAGAGGCCGCGCCAGGATCTGGAACCGCACCTGGAGCGGCAGAGCGACCTGTACGGAAGGCGGCGGAGGATCTCCACCACCAGCTCCTCCGGGAGACGGCAGCCGCCGCCCTCGCCGGACTCCATTTCGCCGGCGGCGGCCTGCTGCCGCCCGTCGCCCGTGCGTTGCAGTGAAATAATAAATGGGCTGGTTTCTGGGCTTGGGCTTCCTCCAGTCAAGCTGGGCCTCATCTTCCTCGCTTCTTCCCTCCGCAGCCGCCACTCACACCCACCCACTCGCGTCCGGGTGCGGCCATGGCGGCGGGCTCCAAGAAGAGGAAGAGGAGGAACCCCGCGGCCCGCCTCACCGACGACCTCGTCGTGGAGATCCTGTCGCGTTTGCCGGTGAAGTCGCTGTGCCGCTTCAAGTGTGTCTCCAGGCACTGGCGTGGCCTCATCTCCGACCCCGACCACCGCAAGAAGCTGCCCCAGACCCTCGCCGGCTTCTTCTACCACACCACCAGCCGCGAGCGCTTCCCCGAGTCGGCCCGCCACTTCACCAATGTCACGGGGAGGGGCGTGCCTCTGATCTGCCCCTCCCTCTCCTTCCTCCCGGGCTACACCGACATCGTCATCTTGGACTGCTGCAACGGCCTCCTCCTCTGCCGCAGCAGGACGGCCGCGGGCGCCACCCGCTACGTCGTCTGCAACCCGGCGACCGAGGAATGGGTGGCGCTGCCGGAATCCAGCCAGACTGGGAACATCTGCCACGTGCGGTTGGGGTTCAACCGAGCCGTCTCTCCCCACTTCCATGTGTTCGAGTTCTTGGAGACGGATGAGGATCCTCTAAGCGGTTACATCTTCGTTGAAGGGGTTGAGATCTACTCGTCGGAGACCGGGGAGTGGGTTCACAAGGACAGTGGATGGAGTGACGATGCGAGCTTGTCCCATGATCCGAGCACTGTATTTCTCAATGGCTTTCTTCGTATGTTTGCATCTCAGCATCAAGACGTACTGGTGGTTGACACCAAGGGGAAGGCGTGGAGGACCATCCCAGTGCCTCACGGCAACGATGATGGTTTTATTGGACAATCTCAAGGGCACCTTTACTATTTCAATACAATTGAAGATCATGACTTCAAACTGACAGCTTTTGTTCTCGAGGACTATTCTAGTGGTGAGTGGATCTTCAAGCATAGTGTCAAGACTTCAAAGTTACTCGGCCAACTTCTGGAATGATGCTGAAGGTAAGCATAGATGCCATTTGCCTAATTAGCAAAGTCTGTGCTTAAAGAAAGGGGTATGGCGCTACGGGCATTCCTGATTTGAGTAACCTTGACATCAGTATTTCATTGCTTCCTGATCTTTTTTTTTTGAACAACTATTGCTTCCTGATCAATAGATACCATCTTAGAGATAATGTGATTTCGAAAAAAAAATGTTGACTGTAAGTGCAGAAATAATGACTCTAATATATTTTTATTGCCTTGAGGTTGTCCTTTCTAGAAGGTGTACTCTGGGCTTGTAAGGGGGTTCAGGTGATGGGAAGTCTATTAGGATGGGCTCAACATGAAGTAGAGAAAAAATGAGAGTACATGGATCCAGGGGAGTTTAACTTGGTAACAGTAGTGTAGCTATTGATGATGTCCTATTCTAGGGGAGTATTAACCTGGTAACAGTAGTGTAGCTATAAGTAACGGGAGCAAACCTTTTTGGATGGGTTAGTAGACAAAAAAAAATCAGTATTTGCAAACCTTTTTGGATGGGTTTGAGAATTTTTTTTTCAATCGGTTCTTGTAACTATTCAGGGAGTCATCAATGGGTTGAACACATTGATTTGTTTGTTAGGACTCGTCCCTCCTGTTAACCAGTTGAACACTCCCTCCCACTCACACATACTGTGCCCGCCAAGCAGCACCGATCGAACGACAAAATGTAGGGCTTTCCGTCCTCTTAGGAAGAAAGGATGAAGACGATAGTAGAATTATGTAAAATGGAGCGGGAGCATGTAAAAAGCATATGGTAGAAGCTGGTCTCTCTATGCTTGTCTATAAAGGTTATTTGATTATTAGCCAAAGTGCCGTCTTGCAAACAATATAAAGTGACTTCCTATTGGATTTACTCCAAGAGGCTACAAAGAGAGAGCTAGGAATTTATACTTCACATTTTCTTTTCACCCTCTCTGCAGGTCTCTTCCTCTCCAGGGCCATGCCGCGGCGAGCTGCACAACGCCGAGGCAAGGCCGTGGGGAGCAGCCAGCGTGTTGGGTGGCCGCGGTGGCGGACGTACGCAACCAGAGAATGGCTATGTGCTGGCCAATTAAGCTCGGCGGGGCTAGTGCTTTCGGCGCCGTGACCACAGGCGCGAGCGCGGGCGGGGTTGCCAATTGTGCGGGCACTAGCGCCGCGAGGTCATCATGGTCATGGGCTCATGACAAGGCCGCCGGGCGCCGGCGCCGGCGGCGTGTGCGGCAGTGGTGGAGTTGAATGGCATGGTGGGGGTGGCGGGGGTGCCAGTGACCGGCGCCGCGACGACAGCTACGAGTGTGCGTGGGGCCAAGCCGCGGCAGCGTACGTCGTGCGCGCAGGGCACGTGAGCAGGGCAGCGGCCGCGACGGCGTGTCACAACCACTGAATATGGGCCGGAGGCCGTGTAATAGAGTAGGCAGCCTGCGAGCTGAGGTGGGCCGTGTATCGTTTAAGCCCATGAGGCGAATGATGAAATGCTGAGCCCGTGTCGGGTAGAGGCATGAATGAACAAACCGAAACCTAAAACTATTCCCTTCTTCCTCCCTTCCGATCTGCTCGGGGCGGCGCCGCCGACTCCCAACGCCGCGCGCGACGCCGGCAACTCCTCTAGTTATCCCGTCCGGTCCTCGGATCGTGACACGGCGCCAGCTTGAGGGGGCGGCGCGCGGTGAGCTGAGGTGATTCGTTGGGCTTCACGAAAAAACGTGGGGGAAGAAACGGTAGCGCCGTCGAAGCTATTCCAACACACTCGCTCGGTCATTTCTCGGTGCTTTGGATATATATGGAGCCGAATTTATTTTAGAGTAAGGGTGTGTTTGGATCGCTGCCGCAGTTTGCCGCGCCACCCACAGCTCTCGTGCCTAAGCTCCGGCAACCGTTTGGTCTGCTACCACATTTACGGCGCGGCGCCGTGCTTCTACAGCCGTTTAGTTTATTTTTCATGCCGCAGGCTGCCTAACGTGCGGCGAACAAATCAAGCGCCGCACTTTCGGCGCGGCCGCAGCTACGGCTCGGCGCACGTAGGCGTGTACCAAACGCACCCTAAATTGCACATATAATACAGGTGGGTTAGATTCATCCAATAATTTATAAAATGCTTGTAATAGTACCACAACTTGACTGATGAGTGTAGATTAGTCTAACAACTTAAAAAATATACAATTTAGTGTAATAACTTCGCAAATCGGTGCATCCGCCATGGCAACATTTTTGCTAATACATTCGGTGTCAAATGAATCTCGAGCATGAGGGTGTACATGAGCGTCGTGAACTGATCAATGAGAGTACATCATCGTTGGCTGCGGAAAATGATGTGGTGATTGTGGAAAATGAGAAATGGCTCCCATTTCCAGATTGGTAAGCAAAGCCGTGCAGCCGCCATGATCGTGATGTGTGAATTATTTTAACTTCTACATTTACCCCGTCTGAGTTACTTCTCCACATGCAGCATGCCTACCGTTGGCAATTTTTTGAGCCAACGTTACTTTTTTGCACTTTAAAGGATATCAAAGAATTTGTATGTTTAAAAATTAGCTTGTTTTCATCTGATAAGCCCATGGCCGGAGCTGAATCCACCTGTAAAAAGAAAAAATTAAACGGGCTCCGCATGGGGTCTGAAGTCTGAACCTTGACTACCAAGACAATAAAATGTTTGAGGCGCACGCGGATGAAAAACTACTGGACTTCAACATACGTTTGGACATTAAAGCCTTCAAGACCGATGAACATCTTGTCAACTAACGTACCTAGGAAACTTGCCACACTCAACCGCGAGTCTCACCTTTGACTTCTACCTATATCAATTAATCTTCAATCATGTTATGGTTTCAGTTTCAAAGCAGTAATAATTTGTCAAAGTATGACTACTAAAGCTTTTTATGGAATACCTGGAAGAGGATTGCTCTCAGAATCGGTAGGATTTAGTTGAAGTTTGTACTAATAAGGACTTCTGCGTACAGAATTTCTTTTTCTTCGCACCATAACAGTTCACTAAATACAATGGTACTCCCTCTGTTCCATATTATGTCGTTCTAGGAGGCTTTTTGTATGTCCACGTTCAGCTTATTATCTATGTTTCTGGATGCAAAGTCTGCTTAGGTTCACTCCACCTTGCATGTATCTGTCAAAAACCTAGAACGACTTTTAAAGTGGAACAGAGGGAGTACATTAAGCCATCAGAGGGGGCATATGCAAGACTCCCATATGGGTGCCACTAATGGCGAGAAACTCGCGGTTATATAATAACCATTGAATCCACCTTTTATATTTTAAACCTAATTAATAGGGACAACATTGACTTTTTGTTGTAGCAAATGTGGAAAGGTCCATGGATCCACACTTGGCTGTTGTTGGCGCCTTTTCAATCTTCAACGGAAGTTACCATTTCAGTTTGAACTAGCAGTAATAACGTGTCAAGCATGAGTGACACTACTACTTATTGGCACTTGACTGACCGAGTCAGGAAGAATGACGACGAACGGGGTGGCGCATAGCAGGAGCGGCGATTTGCGGCGGACGCCGAGGCCGGGCGCCTCCGCCATGTCCACCTCGGTGACACCCTCCTGCAGCAACCAGTCGAAGTGATAGAGCAGCTGCACGAGCACAATCTCCAAGACGGGGAGCCCATACGCAATGCCCGGGCACATCCTCCGTCCAGCACCGAACGGCAGGTACTCGTAGCTGCTCCCATTGAACTCAATCGTGCTATCCTCAAACCGCTCCGGTTTGAACTCATCGGCATCCTCCCAGCACTCCGGGTCCCTTCCAATGGCCCAAGCGTTCACAATGACACGGGACTTAGCCGGGATCGTGTAGCCCTCGATCTCACACTCCTCGATGCTCTCCCGGGGCACCAGGAGCGGAGCCGGCGGGTGAAGCCGGAGGGTCTCCTTGATGACAAGCCTGAGGTAGGGGAGGCTGCCGGATTGGAGGTCGGCCTCCGTGACCGTCCCCTTGCCGCGGAACGCCTCCCGGATCTCGCCCTGCAGCTTGTCCATGACCCTCTTGTTTCGCATCAGCTGCGACATGCACCAGCTCAGTGCTGACGCCAGCGTGCCCGTTCCGGCCGTGAACATGTCGAATATGACGGCCTTGATGGCGTTCTCGTTCAGGTCGAACCCCAGCCCGCCTCTCTCTTGGAGGCCGATGAGAACGTCGACGAGGTTGCTTCTCTCGTCGGCGGCGTCTGCAGAGGCGGCGCCGCCGCCGGACGACGAGCTGACCTTCTCGTCCCTGGCGCGTTTCCTCTCGTTTATGATCTCCTCCAGGGTGGTGTCTACCGTCCTGTGGACTTGCTCGAGGGCGCGACGCATGCCGGTCGCCGCGGCGAGCAGGGGTCGCAGGGTCGGGAAGAGGTCGGGGATCTTGAAGCCGCTGGTCAGGATGACGCCGGCCTTGATCGCCAACAGGAACTCGTCGGCGTTGCTCTGCACGTTGCCGAACGATGCGCGGGCGACGATGTTGTTGGCGATGTTGTGGAACATGGCGGTGAGGTCCACCGGCGTGGACGGCCCGGCCGCTCGTATCTTCTCCATCTCACTCGCCATCTATTATATAGAACAATGAGCAAAAAAAAAAAGAGTGAAATCTCAGCTTCACTTTGGTAGGTATTTAAATAGATTTGGTAACGGTATATACAGTAGCTCAAGCAGGTTGCACGAACGTACGCCTGCCTACCTCTTGTTCCCTAATGTGTCGGAAGGTGCGCACGCGCTTGGGGCTGAGGATCTCGGCGGCGCAGAGCTGCCGGAGCTTGCGCCAGTACTCGCCGGACGGCGAGAAGGTTATGTCTGACCAGCCGTAGAGCACGATCTCGCCGCCGAGGAGCTTGGGGCGGGTGGCGAAGTTGGCGTCGTGCGTCTTGAGCACCTGCCGGGCCATCTCCCTCGACGACGCGACCACGAGCGGGGTCTCGCCGAGCTGGAGCATCATGAGCGGGCCATGCACGCCGGCGAGGTCCCTCAGGGCGCGGTGAGGGAGCACGTTCACGAGGTGGTGCATGCTGCCGATCACCGGCAGCTTCCACGGGCCCGGCGGGTGCCTCACCTTCGGCTTGTTCATCAGGAAGGGCTTGATGATCCGTATCATAGCGATGGCGAGGATGGAGATGAGCAGGGATTGGCAGAGAAGCTTGTCATCCATGGCTGGCGTGGTTGTGGAGCAGAGGCTAGCTTGGTCGAGCGGTCGCAGCGCTGCCTGCTGGTTGTTATATTACCTATATATATATCGGGTTGCAGCGAGGATGTGGTCTCTGACGAGAGTGATTGCTATGCTATTTATAGTGTGCTATATATTGATAATTAGAACCAACTTGTACTCTTGTAGTCGTCGGCTGCTGTTGTGTTGCTTGTCCAGATCAACGATCGTGAATCACACATTTTTGAAATTTGGAACAGTCAGGCAACCATTATGTATTTGGACAACTTTGGATTCAGATTAGTGTCGAGCAAGCGAGGAAAGTCAAACTTCATACCATTTGAGAGAAAAGTGGGATGCAATTGTGTGTACTGATATGGTGTTTCTCTTAGCTACTTGGCTACGTACCGCTTAATTTTATTGAGATATTATGTCTTTTTTTTTTGAATGGACAGCAAAACTTTGCCGAATTCTTATGGGAAAGAAAAAAAACACAAAAATGATAAATACAACTTGATCCTCGTACACAGTTATAAACAGAAAGAGATTACCAAGATCTCAAGTCTCCAAACAAAATTGCAAAAAAAAAAGTCTAGAAAACCATACAACACATTAGAGATACAGTTTTGCACATGTGAGAAGTAATAATACAGCATATTGGGGAAACACATATAGCCTATACATGCGCTTCACTCTCATTCTTGGTTATGAATGGAGTGGCACAAAGCAGGAGGGGTGTTTTGCGGTGGCAACCGAGGCCAGACGCCTCTGCCATATTCACCTCAATGCTGCCCTCCGGCAGAGACCAGTCAAAATGGTAGAGGAGTTGCACGAGCACCAATTCTAAAACAGGGTACAGGGAGTCCGTACGCAATGCCAGGGCATACCCGTCCACCGCCAAATGGTAGGAACTCATAACTACTCCCCATAAAGTCAACTGTGCTATCCACAAACCTCTCGGGCTTGAATTCGTCAGCATCGCCACCCCAATACTATCCCTTCCAATCGCCCAAACATTCACGATGACACGAGACCTAGCTGGGATCATGTAGCCCTCGATCTCACACGAGTCACACGAGCGTCTCCTTGATCACGAGCTTCAGATATGGAAGACTTCTTGCCTGGAGGTCGGCCTCTGTGACAGACACCATGCCACTGAACGCCTCCCGGATCTCTCCCTGCAGCTTGTTCAGGACCCTCTTGTTTCTCATCAGCTCTGACATCCCCCAACTAAGCGTTGACGCCAGCGTCCTCGTTCCAGCTGTGAACATGTCAAATATGATGGCCTTGATGCTATCTTTGTTCAAGTTGAACCCTAGGCCAGCTCTCTCTTGAGAGGTAATGAGAACGTCGACTAGGTTCTCCTCGGCATCAGCAGTGATGCCGCGCCGGGCCTTGTCTTCCCGTACGCGTCTCCTCTCCTCTATGATCTCCTCCATCGTGGAATCCACCGTCCTGTGGACATCCTCGAGCGCGCGCCGCATGCCGGTGATGGAAGCGAGCACGGGCTGCAAGGTCGGGAAGAGGTCGGGTATCTTGAACCCGCTGGCGCCTGCGCCGATATCGCCGGCAGGTACTCGTGTCGGCGTTCCTCAGCTTCTTCCCGAACGACGCGCGGGAGACGATGCTGATCGCCAGGTCGAGGAACATCGCGCTGAGGTCCACCGGCGTCGATGGCCCGGCCGCTCGCACCATTGCCACCTGACTTGCCATCTAAATGTACATATATACATATACATGCAAAACACACAGACATATTTTAATCAGTAGGGGCTTCCTCCTCCTGAAAAGAACACACAGACATATTTTTTTAGATAAAGGAATATCTATCTTCTATCTATCTATCTATCTATCTATTATCTTATTACAATAGAAGCAAAAGGAGCCACCAGATTCGTCGAGAGGGTCTAGAAAATCCCACGTTAATCTAAAAAAGAGAAGAATATATGCCGTTGGATTTTATGAACATCTAACGATCCAGGTTATTCCGTTAATTCAAAAAATAAAAGAATATATACCGTCAGATTTTATGAAGATCTAACGATCCACGTTAATAATAAATCTAGAACAAATATGATTAATAGATAAATAAAAATAAATACAATAGAAGCAAAAGGAGCCACCAGATTCGCCGAGAGGGTCTAGAAAATCCCACGTTAATCTAAAAACGAGAAGAATATATGCCGTTGGATTTTATGAACATCTAACGATCCAGTTATTCCGTTAATTCAAATAAGAAAAGAATATATACCGTCGGATTTTATGAAGATGTAACGATCCACATTAATCCAATAAATCTAGAACAAATATGATTAATAAATAGATAAATAAAAATAAATAAAATGATCGCAGCCACCCCTCCGCGCGGGAGCCCTCCACCGCCGCCGTGCGGCCGGCCGAGGCCGCTGCGGGAGACCTCCACCGCCGTCGCGTGGCCGTCCGTAGGCGCTGCAGGAGTCCTCGCAGAGGGCATGCGATCGTCCGCCGCCGTCGCTGCCACGGGAGCCGCTCGCACGCCTTCGACTTCCGGGTCCGTCAGCTCCGCACGCAGCCAAAGGCCTTCAGCGCAGCCGCCACGGGAGCCCTCCGCCGTCATCGTGCGGTCATCCGAGGCCGCCGTGGGAGACCATCACTGCTGCCGTTGTGCGACCGTTCGAGGCCGCCGCCGGAGCCCTCCACTGCCGCAGCCCGGCCGTTCGTGGCCGCCGCGGGAGTCCTCGGAGTCGCCGCGTGATCGTCCGCCGCAAGAGCCCTTCACCGCCGTCGCGCGGCTGTCCGTGGCTGTCGCTGGACTCCTCGCAGTCCCCGCGCAATCGTCCGCCGTCGTCGCGACCGCAGGAGCCGCTCGCGCGCATTTGAAGTTCGGGGTCCATCCGCTCTGCGCGTAGCCAAAAACCTTCAGCGCGGCTGCCGTGGGAGCCTTCCGCTGCCGCCGTGTGGCCATCCGAGGCCGCCGCGGGAGACCTCCACCACCGTCGTCGTGCGGCCATCCAAGGCTGTCGTGCGGCAGCATGATCCTCCGCCATCGTCGCCGCCGTGGGTGCCCTCCACCGCCGTCACGCGGCCATTCGTGGTCGCCGCGGGAGTCCTCGCAGTCATCGAGCAATCATCCTCCGCCATCACCGCCGCAGGAGCTGCTCGCGCGTCTTCGGAGTTCGGGGTCCGTCTACTCCGTGCATAGCCAAAGGCCTTCAGCGCAGCTGCCGCCGTGCGGCCGTCCGAGGCCGCTGCGGGAGACCTCCACCACCGCCGTCGTTCGGCCGTTCGAGGTTGCCGCGCGTCCGTCCGCGGCCGCAACGGGAGTCCTCACAGTCGCCGCTCGACTCTGACATCATGACGGAGGAGATCTTCGGCCCGCTGCTCCCGATCATCACGGTGCGCGCAGAACATTAGCTGACGCATTCCTTGCTGAATACCTCTGCTGAACAGCGACTTGCGCGCATGTTTTGTCCAGGTCAAGAAGATCGAGGACAGCATCGCGTTTCTGAAATCGAGGCCGAAGCCGCTGGCGATCTACGCCTTCACCAGGAACGAGAAGCTCAAGAACCGGATCATCGAGGAGACGTCGTCCGGGAGCGTCACGTTCAACGACGCCATCGTGCAGGTGCGCATGTCTGACCGGCCTTCACTTTCTTTCTTTCTCCACTGAAATAGTAAAATGCACGACATCTCTGAACCAATCATTTGCCTGCAGTATGGCCTGGACAGCATCCCGTTCGGCGGCGTCGTGCAGAGCGGGTTCGGGCAGTACCACGGCAAGTACTCGCTCGACATGTTCAGCCACAAGAAGGCGGTGCTCAAGAGGAGCTTCCTCGTCGAGTTCATGTTCCGGTACCCGCCCTGGGACGAGACCAAGGTCGGCATGCTCAGGCGCGTCTACATCTCGCTCTTCTTCGCCATCATCGGCCTCACGAGATGAATGAATGTCCCGCCGGGGTGACTGGTGAGGGAAATAACCGAGCAAAGACAAGTTGCCCATATACCGTTGATATGTTCAAGCGTGAACAGCAACAGTTACTTATGCATTCGTTTATACTGGTCGGTGATTGTGTAAATGTGCCCCGTGCACACCAAATCTTCTATACTTTCAGTTTCTGTACGTACCCGTCAGTTTATTGCACCAGCAGATTTCAAAATGTAATACTTTCAGTTTGAGCATTTTCTTATTCAACAATAGCCACGTTTTACCACCTCTACAGCATTATTTTGAGAAAAATGCGAACATACTACCATCAAACCCAACTTTGTTCTTTTACCATAGGGTGTCTCAATGACAGGTGGAGACATCCAGTATTAAAATAACAAATTGGGGTTTGATCCTAGGGTATGTTTGCATAATCCCCTTTTATTTTTCAAACAAAGGGGAATTAACCCAGAACGAGTTAAATAGTGCACAACCATAAAGTCACCAAAAGCTCAGAAATGTTGCGAGGATACGCTAGTTGATCTACATATACTAAAAACTTCCATAATGATAAAGATCAACCATATTCCATTCATAGAAAAATGATGGTGAGGTACAAACAGATGGCATATTCCATTGAGCAGATCATATAAAACCAGTAAATACAGATTGTTGTCACAACTCACAACACTACCATGAAGAAAAAAAAAACATCTTGCATCTGGGCTACAACATTCTGTGTTTCTGTTCAGTCCTAAACGGAGAACACCCCTCCCATGCATATACAGTCATCTACATGTTCTTGACAGTGCAAGTTTATCTAGAGATCCATCACTGTGACTTATTCTTACCAGGGAGTTTCTCAAGCTGTCCATTGGAAAGAGCATTCGCTGTATCTGCAATTATATATGTAAAATGTAAATTGTTCAAATCAATCCAAGGTTTAAGTGACAGAGGTTTAAGAGCTCAAGGTGTAAACACTAACCATCCGAGCCACCAACATGTTGGCCATTCACAAACACCTGTGGCACAGTATGGCGACCAACTAGGTCCAGGAGAACACTTTGAATGTCACGCCCATCCTCTGAATGTCATTTGCATTTTGTAAATATGAATGCAGATGCCTGAAAGTATGCGATTGAATTGAAGTTGCATATGAAACAAGGATGATTACCTCGGAGATCTAGTTCAACAACATATGGATCTTCCTTCAGATCTCGAAATATACGCTTAGCACGCATGCAGTACCTATGAGAAAAAAAATAAATATTTATAATAACAAAAGTAAGATCTGGTATATTCAATAATGCAAAAGTAATCCGACCATGAAAAGAAGTTTTGTGTTTTCTTTCCGGTCATTTTCCTTATGTGCAAGAACAGGACTTCACTTCACACAGCAGCAATACCCTCATGTCCTCTGATAGCCATACTTGAGCTTCTAGAGCAAGTAATGCTTCTAGAGCAGTAACCCAAGTGATAAAGAGAAAGATCCGTACGCAAGCAAGAACAAGATAGACGAAATGGAAAAGGAGGACAAATGATGTAAGTGCAGTGCTTCTCTGAAAAAGCAGTAGCAACCACGATGTTTTTTCATGCTGGCACACTACAGTTGAAGAAAAGGGATGAGAGAACAGCCAGCATCCTCCCCATTAACAGAAAGGACAGTAGACATCATGCCAAACATTGAGAGAAGGAGAGACAAGCTAAAAGAGATAATTAAACAACTAAAGACAATCAAGGTACAAAAAAAGCCCCTTTCCCCATGAACGGCTGATGAGAACACTGTAGGGAGGCAAGGTAAGGGTTAGGTAAGTTGGGCTTCTGATTGTTCTCCAACTCAGCAAGAATGAGAAAGTTAGTTTTCAGAGGTGCTTCAGTTGGATTAGGATTTTCACAAAAAAAAAAGTATTTAGAATTATAACTACAGACTACAAGATACCCAAAATGCACCATCCTCGTAGCAAGCATATATTAACCTAAAAACAAAACTTCCACAATCTGTGTTTGCCTTTTCTGTTCTGACAAGTAAATTACAAAGAAATAAACAGAACACCTAGATTTCATATAACGCAAGAAAAACATGAAATATCATATAAATGTTACTGTTTAGATGGTGTATGGTTCATACTGAATTTCTGATTACATAATAATCGAAAGAAACCAAGGCTCAAGCTCACAAATTCAAAGCCATCTATGTTCTTTGTCATGAAAACTAAGATAAAAGCAACCAATGTTGAAATCACTTCACTATGTTACCACAGCCTACATGTCTGGGTACAAACGTACAACAAGTCAACAAAAAGTCAGTTCAAATCTGAATCACCAATCTGCAAGTAATAAGCCAACTGGCTGCTGGTCAGCTAAAGATAGTTGAGCTTGTTGAGTCTGTGAACACAACAGTTCGCCCACATGGTACAATAGTACACTGTACAATTCACATGAGTAGCTGATTCATAAACAGCATGATCTAAACCTAAAGGCTATAGCATATTTTACTTGTAATAGAGTGTAGACCAGCATCTTAGGCCATAAACTAAAGCAACCACAACGAAGCACTGCCATGATGACAGTGTCGATACAGATTCACCGAATGGAACCCATGTTTCACCAGACATGAAACAGTTTCTGACTTCCATTTTTTTCAGTTGTAGGGTTGTAGGAGCTGAACTGCAGGATTTGCACCACACCCGCAATACCAATGAACAGAACCTAACCAATATCGACTACCAGCGGCTCAATTCCAAGGGGGCGATGTCCAATTTGCCAATCAATCATCCGCTAAATTCACCCAATCCAGGATACACCACCAAAGCCTTCGCCAAGCACAACAGCAACAGCGGTTAAACACGAAACTTCGTGGGATCTGAGCCACCCGTGCGCACCAAACCCTAATCGCCAGATTCCCGTGCGAGCAAGCAAAGAGAGCGGTGTGAAGTCGTTGGTGTCTGGGAGCGAGGACTTACGGGCAGTAGGACTTGGAGAAGATGGTGATGCGGTTGGAGTAGATGGCGTTCTGCACGAAGGCCGACGGAGACCGCGTCGCCGCCGCGAACTCCGCCGCGGCGAGGAGGAGGAAGAGGGGGAACGCTAATCTGGAGAGACCCATCCCTCTTCGACGTGGGCGGTTCGGTTCGGTCGACCGGGCGCGGCTCCGGTGGCCATTTTCCTCTCTGATATTTTCCAAGGAAGAAGGCCACGCGGGTTCTCTTTTCTGTTATTTTTCATTTTCTTTCAGTGGAAAATGTTCGTTTTCTAAGCTAAATCCAGTTTGGCCCATTGGGCTTTTGCTTCGGCGTACATTATCGGCCCATAAGATGTATCGGAATGTGCTAAAAAAATGTATCGGAACTCGAGACCTTTTGTAGTTTCATTTTGAGAATGATTATGAAATCAACTTTGGAGTTCCACGTGGAAACAGGAGGGCACATGTACTACTTTTTCAGTGCTGCGAAGAAACCAAACGCCCTCTTGGACCAAGGGTTTCCTGTTTCCACCCAACTCCACGAGGAAGTATATTTACTTGGATTTATTGTTGTCAAATCTGATTCAATTTTATCAACTGTGAAATACCAACTGATTGCTAGTACATGATTGCTCACTTTTAGACCATGTACGGCCCGCAAATGATGCGTGAAGTGTGAACATTATCGCCGCTTATTTCTAAGACGTGCTATCTGCCAGTGGCCGTACTCTGTTTCTCAACATCCTAATTGCGTGCTAATTGCGCGCTGCATTCTCAACTTTGGTTTTGACTAGCTCGCATCGAACCCCATCAATTCGATCCGCCGGATTTCAATTCTAAGAAGATGCCACCGCCACCATGGTCATCTTATTCATCTCGGTGAGCTCCCCGTCCCTACCCCGCCCACCGGTTGTCCCCAACCGCCCTCAATCCACCACCATCGCCAGGCCGACTAGCTCCTCAGAGCCCTCTCTAGCTCTCTAGATCCGCCGGCCATGGATCATCCCTCCCCAGCAACCCCGAACACGAACCCCACCCTAACCGGTGATTTTCTTCTCCGATTTTCACCGAGCATTGCTTCTCCCATGGCTTCGCAAGTAGGAGGAACAAGTTACGTTGTTGTGCAAGGATTGTACTTTCTTGTGTGCTGTCACTGAAGTAACAACAGGACTCTCCGGTTGTGATTAAATGGAGAGGGCTCTCCATATAGATGATTTTGGGTAAGTAACAAATCAAAATAATCTATAATTTTGGCTGAAAATGAACCTATAATTTAAGATGTAGAGAGTACGTACTATACATATACTATTTTAGAATAAAAAGTAAATCTTGTATATTATATATGTAGGCACGGGATGAAACCAATTTATACAACAGTTAGATCGCCTAGCTACCACATGCACGTACGACGTAGCCTAGCCTAGAATATATAACTACGTACTAGGCATGCATATGCACTGCATGCATGATTCACCAACCACCCCCGATCCGCTCGATCGATCTCCCTGCTGCTTCCCTTCCACACACCTCATCATGAGACTGTTTTGTTCTTCATCTCATCTCATACCATGCTAGAGCTCTCATATATCTGCTTCTTCAAGCTGCTTCTCAAATTAAACTTCGGTAAATAATAATCAACTGATGACAGTTATGCATGTATTGAAATGAAACGAACTGTGCAGATGATCGATGATTAGGATGCATGGATGAATCGCATTCACACACACACACACACACACACACACACACACACACACACACACACACACACACACACACACACACACACACATATTCTGCTAGCTTGTGATTGCACCTCGTACAAATCAACTACATTTGTGTTACGTACTGGGTACTGGTGGTTATCAACATAAGTTATTCAACCGGCCGGCTGTAATTATGTTCTCCGTCGTCGGAACAGAATTTCAAGAAACTTCAACTACTCCAATGTGGTTTCTCGTGTGGTAAATTAGATGATCACGGAGGAATAATGCATACAAATTAGACAATCACTAGCTCATCAACCCGTGAGCTACTAATTTCGAGAACTATATATAAATATTAGAAATTCATGAAACAAATTAGAGTCCATAGCTAATAATCCAAATTGGTTAATTGCACTGTCTCACTCTCTCTATATATCTCATTTGTTAAATATTCAAACAAAATATAATACAGATACAGATATATCTTTGCGCAGCTGTGATAGACTTAGTTAACAATTACTCTATACATTTTTTCATTCGCATTGCAATTCTTTTGTACCTATACCATATCTCCATATATATCTGACATGTGTTTAATTGGACTCATAGTGTGGACGTACTGTGTTTAACATGGAAATATGTATTCTCACCACTTCCTACATACATGTATAAATGGTCTGAATGATGACACACATCATGTACGCATACCCATATTGTCTCTCGCAGGTGCCCATAGTGTACGTATACTATTTTTTTTGAAAGAGAAGACACAAACACTACGCACACTATGGGTACTTGCGAGAGACTGGGCCGGCAGATTCAATCTTAAGTTTCACAGAGTCACCACACACATCTCAGTATCAATGGGGCGTCACCTATCACTGAAAGAAAAACGTTGGTTGATTCGTGAAATAATACGAGTCGATGACTTGAACCCGGATGAAAAGGTTTCCATGATAAACGATAAAGAATCTTACCAACTTATCTAATAAGATCAGTTTGCATGATGTTTGCTAATCTGGTCGGCAGTGCCTCCACAAAATCTCTCTCGATAGCAAAAATTGGCCTCTCGATATCATGATGACGCAGACGGCTAATCCAAAACACCAGATAACAAAAAGGAGTACAAGTTCAGTCTCCATAAACAAATTGGCCAAACCGACGACTTCACTCCACGCCAAACGAGGTTGGATGGTATCCAAGTGAAGAATCATACAAAGAGTACTAAACTCAGCGCAATGACGCCTCGGTGATGAAAGGGAATGATTTGGTGAAACCAGCTAAATTGTTTTAGAGAATAACAAGCTAAACAGATTATGACGGTTTCCGTGTCTCACATTTCTCTTAGATCAAGAAGCTTCATCGACACTAGTATCTTCCTACTACTAATTGGTGACTTCACGTAAGCTTTAATGTTAATTCTCGCTCGAGACACTTGGAAACCATTATAAAAATACGAAATATTTGCCATTATAAAAATTAATTAACTGAAGTATACACCAATACCTACTTCTACATTATCATTTACCTTTATATAAACAATTAACCCAAATACCCCCGCAATTCCCATGTCTTTTCATCCTCTCACTGTGCTTTCTCGATCTATATAGGTTTATGAGGTGAAATACAAAGCTTAAACTAAAACAAAGAAAGAAATTACATCTCTTGGGGGCGGTTCGCAGCAACCGCCAAAGGTTGAGGCGGTATGGCGCCTGGGCCGTCTCGGACGACGTGGACTTGGTATCAATCAACGTCCTTTGGTCGGTGCGTCGCCCAATGTGTCCATGCTGCCAACCTTCGGTGTTTGGGCCAATTTGGGTCCCTTGGGCTCATGTGTTCAAATATTGTCCGAAACTCCTAGAACTATATTATTAAATAAAATATATGTGCGAATTGACTTGTAGTCTAATGGTAGGACGTTCCAGTGGGACGCTATCCACTAGGGTTCAACTCCTGGTGCTCGCACCTTTTCCTACGATTTTCTCAGGATTTACCGCCGCTATGCATTAAGTGGTAAGCGGTGTTACTGTCAACAACGAATATAGATGTCCAAACAGGCTGCCCGGCCCGGCCTGGCCCGGGCCCGCCCTGGCCCGCCATTCACCGTGTCGGGCTTGGTCCGGTCCTATGTCCTAACGTGCCAGGTCGTGCCAGCCCACGGGCTGAGCCGACGGCCCAAGCCCGGGCCTGTGGGCTCATTTCGTGCCGGGATGGCCCGACATAGCCCGGTACTATGTCCCAGGCCGGACCGCCGCCGGCCCATGAAGGCAGCCCATGAAGGCCTCCAGGCTCCAGCGGCCGA
>OAMR01000347.1:633014-673636 GCA_900205405.1 Echinochloa crus-galli
ATCTCTAAAATAAAAACAAAGTCCTTATTAGCAATAATAATTCTCAAGCATGCACTACAATTTTAAATATGTATTGATTTATCTCCCCAATTATAATAAACAATGCTCATTATCTATTAAAAAATATGTGATTCTTCTTATGATGCCATAAGTATTAAGAAATCAACATGTAAAGAACCAAAAACAATTGTACATCACGATTTAAATAATAATTGATAATATTTATGTCACCTAAAGCACTAACCCCGTGCAGAGCACGGGTTGAGGACTAGTGAAACTAATAGCATTAGATTTTCCTCCGGTCAAATCATATTTTTTCTATTGCATTTGTATAAAATATATTGCTGCACCGAATTTTCTAAAGAATAAAAAACATTCTATTTTTTTGGAATGTTAGTAAATTGGTCCTAAAAGCCATTTTGCTTCATCAAGCTGGCATATAAGGGGAAGATACATCAGTTTACTGTTTGCATAGTATTTTTCATCTAATAAATGTTTGCATATGTTCTTGTGAGAATTCATGTGCTTCTGCTGAACACAGTTTTTTTTTCTGTGTCATTTTTGGTTTCAGTTCAGTAAATTGTTTATTGTTCACGATTTTATGCAATCATAAGTTTTAACATTGGTCATATAAATTTTTTTCCCATTAGGCTGAATGAAGATTCCTTAAGTGTCCGTGATTGGAGGCTTACTAGAATGATGAAAAAAGCTGACCTAATATATAACGAGGATAATCTACTAAGAATACTAGATGGGCTTGAGGCACGAGGCAACTGGAGGCAGGCTCTAGCTGTTACTGAGTGGGTGTATAATGAAAACAGCTACAAGCATCGGAAAAGCAGGTAGTTTTATTTTTCTTATTCCCAATCTTTCATGTAATTTCATTTTTCTTATTCCCATTTTTTCATGTCTTCTTCCCAGCCAATGTAAGTAGCATATCTGAAAACAAAATGATTTTGTACGTTAATACTTCCCATGACTTACATGATTTTTCCATATCTAGGTTTGTGTATACCAAATTACTCTCAATCCTTGGGAAATCATTGAGGGCAACTGAAGCACTTCGAGTTTTCACAATCATGCGGGTAGAGACTTTTTCGGACTCTTTCCTGTTAACTTGTTCCAGTCTAGATAAAATAGATAACCCGATGGCTTAAGTATTTTATTTTTCTTCATAATTATAGGGAGATGCTCAAATATACCCTGATATGCCTGCATATCATAGTATTGCTGTTACACTTGGTCGGGCTGGTCTTCTGAAGGAGTTAATCAAGATTATTGAGTGTATGAGACAGAAACCCTCAAAGAGAGTAATGAAGATGCGGCGCAAGGATTGGGATCCTTCCTTGGAGCCAGATGTGCTTGTTTATAACTCGGTGCGGATTGCCTCTTGCCCTTTTGTTTTCTTTCCTTATAGCTAATTCTCTCTTTGTACTAATTTTTTTCTTTTCTTTTTACATCGATGTTGTAGGTACTTAATGCGTGTGTTCTATCACAGCAGTGGAAAGGGGTATTTTGGGTTTTTCAGCAAATGAGAAATAGTAGTTTACCACCTACAGGAGCAACATTTGGCTTGGCCATGGAAGTAAGCTCCATTTTTAACACAGTTTGGAAGCATTGTACCATAACTGTTAGTTGTGCTTCATCTTTGGAGTGACGATAGCTTCAATGGTTTTTATATTTACCTTATTTTAAATTGGTATTAATGTGCTTATCCTTTTAGGTTTTCATATATCATACATTGTTTAGTTGTTGGATTAGCTAGGGCTGCCTCTTTATGGAAGCTAACTTAGAGTAACCTATAAATTCTGTCTTGTTTCACATGTTATTTCAGACCATTTAAAATGTATACATGGTTTATAAGTTCTGTACTGGCATTTTTTCTCGAACGCGCAGGAGAACTGCGCATCATTATATTAAGAAGAATATAAGTTCTGTACTGGCATTGTCATTGGACTTGTCTTATCCTGTCTTTATTTCTCTTTGTCTAAACTTATTTATCTTATTTGTCATGTGCCTCTCTTTATATCATATCCTGGTACATTTCAGAACAGTTTGCCTACATATTCCTAATGCTGTATCTTCTCCAACAAATCTACTCTCTAAAGAAAAAAAAAGAACTACTCTCGAGTAAGCAACTAATATGACATTGGACCCAAATGGACAATTATATGTGTGTTTCTTCTTAGAGCTTAGTTGATATGGTCCTGTGTTATGGTGTCTTACCATACTTATTGAAGCTACCATTTGAAGGTCATGCTCAAAGCCAAGAAATATGACTTTGTCCAGAAATTCTATGAGAAGATGCAGAAAAATGGGGTACCTCCAAGAGCAATAACTTACAAAGGTCATAATTTGAAAGCATAATGTGATATAACTTTTTAAATAGAAATTGATAGTGGGTATAATTTGTGCATAACAGTTCTTGTGAGAGCTTTCTGGGAACAGGGTAGAATTAATGAAGCAGTTGAAGCAGTCAATGAAATGGAACAAAGAGGAGTTGTTGGAGCTGCAAGTGTTTACTATGAACTAGCTTGCTGTCTCTGCAATAGTGGAAGGTGGAGAGATGCCATGTTACAGGTCTGTAACTATTATGCTACACATTCATTTGTCAGACTATGCTTTATGCCTCTCTTTTCTTTAAGAGATTTTATTTTGTTAGTCAATATTTGTTTCATGAACTTTTGTCCATCTGGAAGACTGGCTAGTTGCAGACTTGATTGTTAGTGATTTCAGTGTGAAAAGGAAGTCCAGTTTTGTTCCTTCAACTTTTACCCAAAAGTAGTTTTCCTGGTTCTTTTCCACAAACATAATTTAGTGTCCAGCTTTAAAGGGACAATTAAATACAATTTTGACCACTTGTTACATGTTATTTAGTGAGATAAATCATCTTTTAGAATTTAGGTATTCTTATTATGGTTTGCCATTTTACCTTCACTATAGCCCAATTATTGTGCACCCTTTTATTTACTGAATTTGTATACGAAATATTTTTCTATGGCAATTTTCGCATTACACTTGTGTCACTAGACTAGCTCCCATTTGTTCAAAAGGAACCTAGACAGATGAAATGTGTTTATTAAGTTATTTTTTCCTTTCAGGTCGAGAAGCTGAAACAGCTTCCCCTCACCAAACCACTTGAGTACACATTTACTGGAATGATCCTGGCCTCCTTTAATGGTGGATATATCTATGAATGTATTTCGATATTTGAGTCAATGAAGGACTACTGCACACCAAATATTGGGACTATAAATGTCATGTTAAAAGTTTATGGACGTTGTGACATGTTTGGGAAGGCAAAGGACTTGTTTGAAACAGCCAAGGCTCATTTCTCAAATTCTCAGATATATGTCCATGAGCATTCATCCCTTAGAGCAGACACATATACATACAGCTCTATGCTTGAAGTATCTGCTTCTGCCCAGCAGTGGGAATACTTTGAATATGTGTACAGAGAGATGGCTCTATCTCATCACCGTCTAGATCAAAGTAAATATTCATGGTTGCTCATCAAGGCATGCAGAGCTGGAAAGGTAATGGCTGTTACGTGCAATCTCAAAATAATTTTGAAACACATAATTGTTATTTCACTTCCTATTGAATTAATAAGTCCAAACCAAATACTAAATTGTAGTATATCACTTCTAGGCTTTGATATATTTTTATGCAAAATCTTTTCTTTACATTTATTTAACATATACAAAGTTATGGTCTCTGTGAAGTTTCTGTTCAACTGATATCTGAGTGTTATGGTCTGTGTCCACTAAATTTTCTACTACCAAATAATGTGAGCATATTTACCCTGCATCAAAAGGAATATATCATGTTCAGTGCTGCCCTGGCATCTGCATCAATATTGTCATGACATCATCTTTGGAGTTTTCTATAATGTATACTTCAACTGAAAGGAGACATGTTAAATACGCAAAATTTTATGCAAAATTAGTTGTGAATTTTTTCTATTCTAAGAGTGGCCAAAAACAGGAATTATTATTTTTCTTTATGATTTTCTGTGCAGACACATTTGCTGGAGCATGCACTCGACTCAATACTTGAAAGAGGAGAGATCCCTGATGTACAGTTGATTGTTGAATTGATATGCCAATCTATATCTCAAAGTGATTATGGAAGGGTTCTGCAGCTCTTGAATGTTATGACCGAGGCTTCAATCAAAATCGATGAACTGGAATGGGCCGACATACTACAGCAAAATCTGCATCAATTCAGCATTACTGCTCTTCAGGACCTTATAAAGTACCTCAGTACTAACGGAATTATCAACACAGATCCTGCACTTAGTTTAGTAAGAGCAGTGCAATCCCAATGTGAGACAACTTCATTGAAGGTCACATATTTGCTGGCAGATAGTAGCAGTAATCAACAGCGTGAATGCTCATTGCATAAGAATGAAGACAAAATTTCTAGTAGCAAACTGACAGAACAAGATCAGCTCGCTGACACTCACAAAAACTTGTGCACAAACATACTTCTTGATGTCCCTGATTCCAATAGAAATATCCCTCAAATAGGTGTTGGTGTTGTCATGAGTAGGGACATTTCATTAAGCGGCCCACGATTGGAAAACAAATGCGGGCAAGGTGATCTTGGTCATTGGGATTCAATGGTATCTGCAATAGATGAAGTACTTGATTCCATGGATTATTTTTGTGAAAGTTCATACACAGAGATTCCATCAACATACTACAGCAAAATCTGCATCAATTCAGCATTACTGCTCTTCAGGACCTTATAAAGTACCTCAGTACTAACGGAATTATCAACACAGATCCTGCACTTAGTTTAGTAAGAGCAGTGCAATCCCAATGTGAGACAACTTCATTGAAGGTCACATATTTGCTGGCAGATAGTAGCAGTAATCAACAGCGTGAATGCTCATTGCATAAGAATGAAGACAAAATTTCTAGTAGCAAACTGACAGAACAAGATCAGCTCGCTGACACTCACAAAAACTTGTGCACAAACATACTTCTTGATGTCCCTGATTCCAATAGAAATATCCCTCAAATAGGTGTTGGTGTTGTCATGAGTAGGGACATTTCATTAAGCGGCCCACGATTGGAAAACAAATGCGGGCAAGGTGATCTTGGTCATTGGGATTCAATGGTATCTGCAATAGATGAAGTACTTGATTCCATGGATTCTTATGGTGACAGTTCATACACAGAGATTCCATCAGCATCAGAAATTCTTGAATTATGGGAGCAGGAAAGGATAAATGACATGTTTGATCCTCAAGCAGATCGCAGAACTACTCTTATTAGTGGATTATGAAATGCTGACAGATATTATTTGATATGGAGTTATGGACAGTGCAATTCTTGCATCAATTACTAGCAGATGCTGGAAGGTTGAAGTCCCTGAGTTTGTTTGTGCGACTCTACAAAAGAGAAATATGTAGATATGTACTTCCTCCGATCGTGAATATTTGACGTTTCAGACAGGTGGAATGAACTAACATCAAGTAAAAAATATTTGTCAGGACGTCATCTATTCTCGTCCTGAGGTATTGCTTCTGAATTCAGTGCCAACGAATGTTGTTGTCAGAAACACTGAAAATTATGCTCAGGAACAAAATACTAAAACAGGTTCGGTTCATTTAAGCTCACTTTACTTATCAAACTTTCTTTTACTGCCTTGATATGGTCCTTGACCCCTTTTCTGTAACTCACTTTTGTCAGGGTGGTTTGGGCGATACCTCTGGCTGATGAGCAGAGTAGCAGATACTCTTCCAGCCGTATTTCTTGCACTTCAGGAACAGGTGGTCCCTGTCCTCAGTTTCATATACAATCTGCAACATAGACAGTGTGCAGATAGGAATCAATAGTTCAATACCTAGTCAGCACAGATTGAGACGTGGCGAGAGATTGTTACTGCTAGGCGCCATAGAATTACAAGAGCTTGCAGATTTGATTCGGACACCTCAACTTCTAGGTATTGGCATATCGCCCCTTACTACAGCTGACTTTGTATGCTCCATCCGGTGAATAGTTTCTCCGGGTTCTTATCATGTTTTACTTATTGGCAACATTTGCAATAGGCTCAATAGGCTGATCTGGCAAAGAAGAAGAGTGGTAGGCAGTATAATCCTAGATATGACCTGTCAAGGGGATACAACACACACAGCCAAGTAAGCCCGGGCCGAAAATGAATCGTAGGAGTCGATCGGATCGGATTGAGCATAGCCCAATTAAGCCTGTTTAGAAATTTCGTTACCCAAATACTCATAGAGTACTGCTGTCAATGGAAGACGGGAGATTTTTGGGCTAGTTTAGGCCAGTCTAGTTTTATGACACGGTTACATAGGCTTGTTTAGGCTATCCGCACCGCTGTTCTGTAAAAGGTACTGCCGCACGCATACAGTTTTTTTACCTGCAGCGGGGAACGGTAAGCCATACGGAAGCCTTCCGTTCCTGCCCCCACGCGGTAAATCGAGCGGACGTACGGAAGAAACGCTAGGCTCCACGTATACTGGGATTGGATCAGCTATAATCCATATCCAATTGAATTTTAGTAGCTGGACTCTATTAGACTTGGACCTAACTGGATATTGGACATCCATATACTTTTCATCCACTAGTGTTGGATTTTATTGGACTCAAAACAAAACGAAGGACCGGCTCTTCGCCTCTCAAATTTTAGCGAATTTGATTGAAATTTGTTGCAAATGCTCAAAACGATGGCCCGTTACTTTGTGCAAAATTATGTGATGAGATCTACATGTGGGCCCCACGTTAAAAGCCGGACCCTAAAACTTAAACCTCGCGTTCACACTACAAAATTTTAGCGGATTTGGCTGAAATTTGTTGCAAATGCTTAAAACGACGGTCCGCTACTTTGTGCAAAATTATATGATGAGATGCACATGTGGGCCCCACGTCAAAAGCCGGACCCTAAAACTTAAACCTTAAACCTCGCGTTCACACTATAAAATTTTAGCGAATTTGGCTGAAATTTGTTGCAAATGCTCAAAACGACAGTCCGCTACTTTGTGCAAAATTATATGATGAGATCCATATGTGGGTCCCACGTCAAAAGCCGGATCCTAAAACTTAAACCTCGCGTTCACACTACAAAATTTAGCGGATTTGGCTGAAATTTGTTGCAAATGCTCAAAACGACGGTCCGCTACTTTGTGCAAAATTATATTAATGAGATCCACATGTGCCCACGTCAAAGCCGGTCCCTAAAACTTAAACCTCGTGTCCACACTGCAAAATTTTAGCGGAGTTGGCTGAAATTTGTTGCAAATGACTCAAAACGACGGTCCGCTACTTAGTGCAAAATTATGTGATGAGATCCACATGTGGGCCCCACGTCAAAAGCTGGACCCTAAAACTTAAACCTCGCGTTCACACTATAAAATTTTAGCGAATTTGGATAAAATTTATTGCAAATGATTTAGAACGACGGGCAGCTACTTTGTGCAAAATTATATGATGAGATCTACATGTGGGTCTCATATCAAAAGTAGTGGCGTTTGGCTAAGTAGAGACGTTTGGACTGTGTTGGATGGATTTGGATGATAGAGTAATTAATAGGATTGGATTGGAAAGGGCTAGTGGAGGAAACGGATTTTGTTGGATTCCGTTGATTAGGATTTGGATGTTCATCCAATCCCAGGTATAGCTCCACGTCGGCGTGAGGCCCGCGCCAACTACTGGACTCCCGCGAGGATGGGCCGGCCAGGGAGGGAGAGAAGGGAAAGTTGGCGCCGCCATGGAGGTCTGCCGCCTGCCGCACTCGTCGCTGGCCGCCCACCGCCTGCCGCGGCGGCGCTCAACGTCGCGCTCGTCGTCCGCCGCCCGAGGAAACGGATTTTGTTGGATTCCGTTGATTAGGATTTGGATGTTCATCCAATCCCAGGTATAGCTCCACGTCGGCGTGAGGCCCGCGCCAACTACTGGACTCCCGCGAGGATGGGCCGGCCAGGGAGGGAGAGAAGGGAAAGTTGGCGCCGCCATGGAGGTCTGCCGCCTGCCGCACTCGTCGCTGGCCGCCCACCGCCTGCCGCGGCGGCGCTCAACGTCGCGCTCGTCATCCGCCGCCCGACGCCGCCGCAACGCTCATTGCCCGCCTCCGTGGCTCGCGCCTCGACTGCTACCGCCGCCGTTCACGCGCTGACCGCCGGCCGCCGCTGTCTCCAGCAACGCCTCAGCCTGGCTTGCGCTGGCCGCCTCGTCGCCGCGCTCGTGGCCGCCCCGTACTTTTTGCTTTTAGGCCCTTTGAGCGGAAAAATATCACGTTTAGATCACTTTCGAAACGAAATCCACGTTTCCCCAGAGCTCGGCGCCATGAAGGTGCCGGCGGGGCAAAAGAAGGTGGCAGAGGAGGCTAAGTCCTCACCTCGGCGCCATGATTCATGGCGCCGAGATGTGTAAGCTCGGAGCCATGATTCATGGCGCCGAGCTCTGGGGTCCAAACGTGGGTTTCGTTTCAAAAGGGGTATGAACTTAATATTTTTCCGTTCAAAGGGCCTAAAAGCAAAAAGGGAGGTGGTCGCCCCCCGCCGGCGCCTGGCGTGCCGCCCGCCCCGCGGCTGCTCGCCCGGGTGAACTCGAATATTTACCCGACCTTGTCCGATAGGGTACCACATTGAATCCGGAGAAACTTTCTATGGACAGGAAGAGACACTGCAGTAAGGGAGAAGAACTCAGTGGCTTGTCCCACTGTTTGCTGTCCGACAACACATGGAGGATTGGGTGTGCTTGATTTGAGACTAGTGGGATTCGCCTTACATACAAGATGGCTATGGTTGCAAAAGACTGACAGTGATCGAGCTTGGTCAGCTCTGCAGGTTGATCTGGAGGTGAAGGCCTTATTCACTGCTTCGATCACAGTGGTGAACATGTCCTGTTCTGGTCCGATAATTGGATCGATGGTCGTCGTTGTATTTCTCAAATGGAAAAAAAAGTCTATATAACCCTATGAACTATTAGTCTTGGACTACTTACCCCCTTAACCTACGAAAACCGTATATTTTACCCCCTGAACTATCTAAAACGGTGCAAATAACCCCTGAGTCGGTTTTAGAAGCGGTTTTGCCTACATAGCATTACACGTGAATACGTGGCGTGGCAACAAGTTTAAAAGTCTATTTCACTCCCCTAAATTATCGAGGTTCATCAACATCACCCCCTCAACTATATGATCGGATATTTAGCCCGCTAAAGTATTTAATATAGTCTAAATCACCCCGATATTGGTTTTATGCCGTTTTGCTGATGTTGAGCATCACATGAAAGATGATGTGATATTGATCCATCCATTTCTCTCACGTACACGCACAGAAGAACATCCTACTAATTTTCTCAGCACTATTCTAACTTCATGGCAACTTTGCATCAATTTCAATTGTTTAAGACATTACTGTTTCAATTGTTTGCATAGTCACCTGAAAAGTTTGAAGTTGCGGTTTGGGTTCAAGGAGCCGAATAGCTTTGAGGTTTGCCTGCCAATTTCTTCACAGAAATTAAATTGCAAGGTTCTTATCTTCTTGAGGTGCTGCAAATCGATGATGGATACCAGGACATTTCAAATTTCAAGCCATATCAACACCGCAGGGACAGATTAGAGACGGTATCAACAAATATCAACCGATGATGAAGAACATGAGAACACTCGAAAAAAGAACAATTACAACATCTTCAGACGCTAATTACGCAGAGTGTGACGCTAGCTGTTCATTGATGATATATACTAAGTACTGTATTGTTCGTCCTCTCACGCACGGTTATAATTTCTTTCCGTCTCTCTCACAACAGGAATTCCACGGATCGGTGTCCTTGTTTTTCCACCACGCATATCCCATTTCAACTTCTAGAAGCACATGTGGAGCGACGTTTCGAAAACGTTACTAGAATGAACGCGAGGCGTTGCCTCGCTTGGGCCTGTACTGGGCCATATTAAGTAGGGTGAGGTCATTTTTTTATGTCATTGATACATGAATAAATAGTCTTTTGCAGTAATGTAAGAGAATCTGAAAACAATTGGGGTAAGGTCCTTTCCTTCTTCCTTGTTGCTTCTATTTCTCCGAAAACGTTATTTGTTCTTCCCTGAGCGCTAGCTATGCAGAAGCATGTACGTAAGAACTAGATAGGATGCCGTGCGTGTCCTCTGGATAGACACTGGATTGTTTTCATTTTCTTTTTGTGAGATAGTACAAGTTCATTGTTACATATACATGTGCCGGAACACATTTATCACATTGTTAAATAGAATTAAGACAATTCCATCTTTATGCAAGAAATGAGAAGTATGCAATAAGCGTGTCCCCATATTAACACCCAAACATGAACACTACCTTTGCTTAAAAAATCTGATATAGTACAACTCCATCTCAGGACAACGTACTAGAAAAAAGATGCAAAATTCCCTATAGTACCAAAACTGTTTGCTGATGTGGCATCCAGTAAGGGGCTAGGAGCACAAGGAGTTCAAGTATAAGATCAAGATAGCAGCGAGTACCCGGGGACCAAAAGATCAAACACTACGTTTGGATGTTGGTATTTAAGCTTGGAATTAGGTATTGGCATTGGCCAACATCAAATTCGACAGTTTGAATGCTTAAGAATTTAGAATTGGAATTGAACCTCAATATACCAACCGGTATTTGCTAGACTTGCGGACACTCGTCCTCAATGCCGACCCTGACCACTCCATATATTGCGCCGCATTGGTTCGTCCGCTCATGCGCTCGGCAAAATAGAAAAAAAAAAGAAAATCTCCCGGCCTGCCCTATTGGCCCTTGCACGACCATGACAGAAACCATGGTGTTTTATTTGTCAATCAACTAGTTCATCAATTAAGGAGAAAATAAATGTGCACACACAATAATCCGTGACGAGTAGATAGCAAATCACAACACCTTCCACTCAGTTTATAAAACTCACTGCAAGTTAAGCATTCATACCAGCAGATAAGCAATTTAAAACAGTTCCATTATTCAAGACATGGAAAGTTTATCAACACTTAGTTCTTCTCGAACAGCCACACAGGAAGAGGGGCTGCGATTACATGAAGCAGCTAACACTATTATTATTTACATCCTAATAATGAGATAAAATAAACCGTAAAAGGGGCGTCGCTCAAATTTACCCATGAAAAGGTGGAAAAGAAAAAAAAACGATGGGAGCGTATGCTTGATTCCTTTTCCACGTAGCCATTCTTGCGTCAGCCACTCAGCCTCAGCTTCCCCTTGGCACGGCCTGTTGGCAAGCTCAGCTGCCCACACCTCATGGACGCCCCAGCTGCTGCCGTGCGTTCTTGGCGTGCGGCAGCTGCGAGACGAGCCTCTTCTTCTCCATGGACCTCCTCAGCCCGGCCCGCCGCGCGTCCTCGCCGGCGCCGCCGCTCCCCAGGGTGGGCAGGACGTACCACCAAATGGAGGTGAGGCAGATGGCGAACACCCGCCCGAACACGGCCAGGCTCACCAGCGTCAGCACGATGACGGACGGCCAGTAATACGACGGCCGCCGCATCCGCCGCCCCCATGAGAACGACGCCCTCCTCGCCGGCACCTTGGTGGCGGCGGTGGCGGTGGTTGCCTTCTTGTTGACTCCTTCTCTCTCCCTCGGGCTCGCGGCCGCGTCCAGCCGGCTGACCGGCGAACCAGGAGCCGGTGGCAACGATGATGGCGGCGGCGCGGCCCGCGAGCACGTCGGAGAACCTGTCCAGCCCGCGCCCCGCGTAGGGGTTCACCTTGCCGCCGCCGCCGCCGCCGTGCTTCCTCCTCCTCCCCCTCGGCGATCCACCGGAGGCGCCGCAGCCGAGGTCCTCGTCGACGACGTACTTGAAGCTGCCCGTGCCGCACTCGCACAACATGGTTTGGTGATCTGCGTGGTTGACTGGTTGGGTTGAATTGAATTGTTGCGCGCGCGTGGTCGATGAATCCTTGCGTACGTTGCGCGACTGGCACTAGGGGTTATAAAGGGACAACAATATATGCCTCTCAGATTATTGGTGGATGGGCTGAGAGAAGTAAGTGTGGTGTTGCTTCGG
This sequence comes from Echinochloa crus-galli, assembly GCA_900205405.1. Taxonomy (NCBI): domain Eukaryota; kingdom Viridiplantae; phylum Streptophyta; class Magnoliopsida; order Poales; family Poaceae; genus Echinochloa; species Echinochloa crus-galli. Next base: position 645,036 of record OAMR01000347.1, read on the forward strand.
TCGATGGTCAGGCAGAGCTCTCTGCAGAAGCTTCTTCTGGCTACGACTTTGTAACAATAATTACACCGTAGCATTCGTGTCGTGTTGTATGAATTAATGTTGCTACTGGAAGAAGACTGCTAGAGCATGACTGTAATTGGATGTGGATCGGTGAGATTTGCTCGATCCTATCCGGATTAGATAAGCGAATGGGTGATTCACTGATTCAGCACCTACTATAATAATACTGTCGAAATGAGATGACTATTCTCACTGGCCAGTGTCATAGGCTGTGTTTAGTTCCAAAAGGTGTAGGAGAAAGTTTGGAAAAATGTCACATCGGACACTGTAGCGTACTGTAGCACCTTTCGTTTGTTTGTGGTAAACATTGTCCTATCATGACCTAACTAGGCTTAAAAGATTCGTTTCATCGTGTACATCAATTACCATGCAATTAGTTTTTTTTATTTACCTATGTTTAGTGTTCCATGCATGAGGAGAGAGATTTGATGTGATAGGTGGATAGTGATGTCTGGAGAGAGAATTTTGGAAATTTTGGTGATGGGATGGAGAACTAAACACAGCCATAGAAATGAGATAATCCATTCTCAATCATATCCTGTGAGCAAAGACTCTGGAGAGAACTCTTCTACCATTCTACTTCGGCGGTGTTTAGTTCATGTGAAAAGAGAAAAAGTGAAGTGAAAATGTCACATCGGACACTGTAGCACTTTTCGTTTGTTTGTGGTAAACATTGTCCTACCATGACCTAACTAGGCTTAAAAGATTCGTCTCGTCGTGTACATCAAACCCATCCAACTAGTTTTTTTTATTTATCCACGTTTAGTACTCCATGCATGAGGAGAGAGATTTGATGTGATAGGTGAATAGTGAAGTTTGGAGAGAGAATTTTTGAAAGTTTGGTGACGGGATGGGGAAGGCCTTCGTACCCTCTGATACAACTTTTGCAAGAGAAGGTTGTATGCACAGAATTCCACGATACAAAGATTTAGAATACGACAATCTTTTCTGTGCTTTCCTCCGTGAGAAGATATCTTTAGCTCGCCAGCCTTGTTTAGTTCCAGAATTTCTACTCCCAAATTTATTATGCAAAAAGAAGATTTCCATCACATCAAAATGTCATAACATGCATGGAGTACTAAATGTAGATAAAATCAAAAACTAATTACACAGTTTTGTTGGTACTCTGCGAGACGAACATTTTGAGCCTAATTAATAAATTTTTGAACAATTTTTCGCACATACAAACGAAATGCTACAATAGCGCAATGATTACGATGTGACATCACACTCCCAAATTCACCCACTAAAACCAACAACTAAACACGGCCTTATAGCAGCGAAGAGTCTGTGTTTTGGTGTTCATTTTTATCCATCTTCTGTTTGTGTCTACCTCTCATGTCAAAGGTTCTAGACAGAAGCTTGTCAACCATGACGTACGGAATTGAATGACTCGTTGGCAGTTCTTCCCCTGATCTGTTTGAATTGTCACATGATAATCTCCTCGATCAAATCAGAGCATGTGATTAGGGAAAAGGCTCAGAATCTGCAATCAATCGTCTTGTCACAACAAATTAATGATAATAACTACGAAATATGTACAATGAAGACTTAGATGCAGATATTTTCTTGTAAAATGAATGTTGTACATATGGCTCTTAATCTCTCTGAATGTGTCTACCAACCGGAGCTACAACGATAACAATCAATCCTAGATTCCTAATTTACACTGCCTTTCTCCATGTGTTTACATCTGGCACTTTCTCTACCGATCAGTTGAAGTATGTACTGTACACCAAATAATCGACTTCATGTATTTAACTAAAAGCTCTAACCAAGTGGTGGAGACCCAAACCTTACATCCTGAATAACTTATTTCTTCATCATAAAGCTCTCCTTGAGAACATCAGCTGCGAATATTAGTAGTTCTACCATCTCCATGCCCGCGGAAGAAAGAGGGTCTACTTTCTCAGACTTTGATTTTGGTGAATCAGATGGATCACAGAGAGCTTCATAGGTAATTGCATCTGATGAATCCCCAGACCAGCTTACTGGAAGAACTGCACTAAGAGCTGTCTTCATAAGGTTTGCTTCAGTTATAAGACTGTTCAGAGCTTCAAAGGTACCCTCCAAAGAACCAGCTGACTTGACATCATCATACGCCTGATAAGTTTGATTGTTAGAGCCAGAGTTTAGTACACTAGTATGTATCAACAAGTTCACGTATTACTTCATAACCTAGCGGTGCAACCCAAAATTCTGTGGCACAACTGGTGTCAATGCCATAGCATCCGAAGCTTTTAAAGTAACGTTTGGAACACAATATGGATTGACACAGGTCGCAGACAAGTATTGTATGCAAAGGTGTGAATGTGGTGCTGCCCCATATAAGTGCTGCCTTTTACAATACAACGAAGTATTTGTACTACCTACAATAAAAAATGTCTTTATGGCAACAGAACACATTCATCGGATGAGTATATATATAGGGTATAGAATCTGCATGTACAGTAACTTGCATCTCCATTATACTCCACCAATGTATTTATGGAAATGGAAATGCATTTTGTTAACCAGGGACTCAAACTTCAATGGCTAAGAAAGGCGAATGTCTATGTGCATGAATGCATTTTCCTGACAGTGTATCAGGTTATCACTGCACACCATCCTCTGCAGCAATTAACTCCCCTTTCCTCTAGGGAAAAGATTATTGCACTAATCCATTGGGATGCAACTGCTACTTTTGGAGAGGAAAACATTGAACACTCCATTCACAATAATCACACCTTGCATATACAACTGTCTCCATTCACTAGCAATAAATAGGTGCGCAACAGAGCAGAGCACCATTCATGGAGCATATATGGGCCAACCCTAGAATTGTCTGGAGTTGGGACTACAAACATGACACCCTTGAACCTACACTACTAAAAACTAACTTGACCAATTCGACCTTCAGTTTGATGGCACATGTGTTACTGTGTTAGATAATGCCAGTGACATGCAAGCTATACTAAGAAATATGTGTGTCTTATGTAAACTCTATGGATATGCCATTACAACAACAACAACAACAACATAGCCTTTTGTCCCAAGCTAGTTGGGGTAGGCTAGAGGTGAAACCCAAATAATATCCTTATTCTGGGGGTTGTAAAATCATTTTTTCACAAGAAACAGTAACCCTTGAAGTCATGTCAAAATGCAATCTGCCGTATGGAACTTTCACATTGAACATATTTTGTTCCAATCTGGTTGGTCAGAAGAATAACATAGTGACTGGAAAAAAAGAAATTCTTTGGGGCATCTTGCAAGATTGTGCAGTGAAATGCAGGAGTAGGATATGGATAGTGTTGACTTGCAGCGCAGACTGATGTTGTGCATGGCCATTGGAAAGAGGAAGGAAGAATGTTATAAGTAAAATAATTAAAGATAAAGGCTAGAAAAGATTAAATTATAAGCTAATAAAGGAAAAACTCCAAATTCCCACCCTCAAGTATGGACAAAGTCTGGATAACCCCCTAAATATGTTTTGGTTCAGTTTGCACCAGCAACTATCTTAATCGATCCTTCGTAAGATTGTCTTTTTTGTTTCTCCATGCAACAAATGTTGTTTTAAGTTGCTCCTATGGATATGCCATTGAAAACTATTAAAAAAATATCACTTAATAATTTGGTTTATGCCATATATGTGATTTATCTTGAAAATCACCTAGCATGGGGAAACAATCAGTTAAAACTGCACTCAGCCAAATGCAAATTTCCACTTCCAGTCAGTGATTCTTCCACAGCTAATGGGGCAGTAATACTGCTCAAAAGGGACATTGGTCCTTCAGAAAATAAGAAACAGATAGGTCCATTGTGGTGACTGGTTGTATCACAGTACGGCAGATGAATGCAAATATAGAGAAAGCAAATTTCCAAACTTGAGATACCTAATTTTTCCCTTGCAAACAAATGAACCCAATCCACTAACAAATATTATGCAACAATCAAGCATTTTTCAAAGCTTCTCTTCTTCCCATAATAAAAAGGCTATATCTGTCAGTTCAAAGAGTATACCTTCAAAAGCACAACGTGCAGTCTACGCACTGAAGAAGTGAGGCGTTCTACAGTACCAACACCTTCAAGAAGAGTAGCATTTTGAACTCTTAACCTGCAATACAGTAGCATGAAACAAAGCAATCGACGTGGAATATATATTGCTTGAACAGCGAAGCTTCTGTTCCTAATTTAATTTCCCATCACATCTTAATAATCAGAGAGAAACAAACAAAACAGAACATGAGTTCTTTAACCAATGTTTATCCCTTTTAGTTTCTGGTGACATTTAACAATGTATCTACATGTACCAATCATTGCACTTTTGACAGTAATAATTTCATTCTGAAGCTTTTAACATTATAAAGGAAGAAAAGGTAAAGGGAAAGGAAAATTAAACACTTTTAGAACCTATTTAGCTAGGTGACACTGGGATCATTTCTTAGGATCTATTAGAAATTGAACTGAATCCAATTCCTAGAGCAATCAGCCTCTTGCAAATAGCCGAACAGGTATTTAGGAAAGACTCTGACAATGGCAGCTGTTTGGAAATTATATGAGTGTACTTCCCCAAAAAAACTTCTACAATTTTTATTACATTTTACAAAAACATATTAAAAAAGCTTTTTTGGAGATCTTTGATGATTTCTACATAAGCGACAGTTTTGTGTGACTTAGTATTGCCTCCAATGTAGCATAATGAAACCATTAACAATGAAACATAAGGCCATAAGAAAAAATACAGGGAACAATGCCAAAGCAGAACAATCTATGTCATCAACCTTGCAATATCCACTGAGTGCTCTTTGCAAACTGTATGATCGTCTCCATCAGAGCTCCCATGTCCAATATCACTGCTTTCTTTTCTCATCCAGTGTCTTAAAGATGTCTTCTTCAGCATAGTCTTCAGCATCCCTTGGTCATGTCCAGGAATAACTTTTGATGAATCACCAGTACCATGGCCTTCCTTCACAGCAGAGCTGCTGAGCAGAAAAGGTAATACAGTTATAATAATATTACATGTATTTAGGAGCCCACAAAAAAATATAATAAGTATTTAATTGTTAGCTTCTGATGCACAGACATAGGTGTCATGCTTGTACCAGACAAGTAAAAGGTTCTGGCACGCTCAACAATCCATCTCAACTAAAGGAACTACAAATAAACCAAATTTGATGTAATATGAATATGGTTTGCATGTTTTTTTCGTCCAAGAGTCTCATGTTCTCTTTAGCATGTGACTTTCTACAAGGGTCCTTCATAAAAACCAGTCCTTTTCATAGTGATAATGCTGTGATCGTGTTACAAAGAATTACCCCTTTATTCACTAAAAAAAACTTACCCCTTTAACAATGAAATTGGTGTATTATGATTACTTACTGCAGAAAATACTTACCCCTTTAATAGCAGATATTCTTCTTTCAATTTTGCTAATTCCATCAGGACCCTCACCTTTTCATCTTTAACCTGTATACAACAGGTGAAATGAAAGTAGTCAAGAGCAGCATTCATCCAACATTACACAAGTGCTGATGTGCAATAGATACTACCTAATACCTACAAACTTGTTAAATACTAGGGAGTAGAACACAACTAATTATTCTGTCAATCAAGGATGATACTATTAGCAAACCAGGATAAGCACTGTAGTTAGTTTAGATCAGAACATTATTGATCAATTTCATCAAGACAATCCAAGTTCAAAAATAATTCAAGCCATCTTTTTCCATATTTTCAAAAATAACAATATGGTTCAGTTTTCATTTTTCAACAGCTAAACAAAAGTATACAAAAGAAGTAATAATATGAAGTCTCAACTGTGATAATGTCACATGAGAATGCACCATCCTTATAATATTTAAAACACTCTTAACATTCAAAATATGTAGTAGAAAAGTAATGCCAAATAGAAAGCGTATAGGTACTACTTGAGATAAGTTCTTCTGAAGATCCTCAATAACAATTTGGTCTTTCTGTTTTTCTAATAAATATCTTTCCTGTTCCTGTGAGAAGAGCATAAGTGCTTCCATCTGTAATGGAGACCACCATAATGTGAGAATTTTTTGATCTCAGGGAAAAAAAGTCTCACCAGAACTTCGAGAACAAAATTTGAAAAATGTTAAGCAGGCCTATCACAAATCGACTCAAGATGACCAAAAGAAAAATAATCAATTGAGTGAAGCTGCACCTTCTCCTGTAAAGCTTGTGCAAGTGCTTTAGATTCATCAAACGATATGGAATTAGAATCGGCATAAGAATCACCCTGCACAATATGCAACCATAATGAACTGTAATTGTCTATCAGAAGTGTTTCTTAAAAAAAAAAAGACATTATGCGACGTACATATCAGAACCATGATCCCTCAATAGGAAAAGCAGTTCCATGTACTCCCAATTCTCAAAACACTAGCAAAGTATTTCCCAGCAAAGAGCTAAAAAGGACCTCATGTGCACATCATGTCAAGTGAGCATACAACTTGCTACCGGAAGTGCAAAACGTATGTAAATGCCTTGTGATAACTGATGTGATAAAATTAAGAGTTTGTTGCAACAACAAACACAACAACAACATAGCCTTTTGTCCCAAGCTAGTTGGGGTAGGCTAGAGGTGAAACCCAACAACAACAACAACATAGTCTTTTGTCCCAAGCTAGTTGGGGTAGGCTAGAGGTGAAACCCAAAAGGTCAAAAAAAAACAGAAAAAGAGTTAGAGGAAAGCAGAAAAGAAAGCAAAGATCACGGCTCAGGCACATTAATTGCTAGTCTCCAAGCGCTCCTATCCATAGCTAAATCCTTAGAGATTCCAATGGTATCTCATGCAGTTAAATAATAGTTCAAAAATGGCGTACAGATTTCTGCACCAAGAGCACATTAATTTTCAGGAGAGGCACACAAACCTAACGTATCGACCATGTATACCCTAGTGCTTGAAGACACCACTTCATTTGTTGACCTCAGCACAAAATTGAGCTTACGTTTCTTCAGTGCCTGTAACAACATGTACAAAGATATGGTTCAGATATGTTGGAATAACAAATTGAATGGCATCTGATACCAGTCCAGAGTTGGAAATCCAAATTAAAATGCATGACAATCTTCATGCTGAAGAAATTCAAATTTCAAACACTGAAGGTTACACCTGTAACTCTTTTGAGTATTGCATTGTTTTGACTTTTTAGTATCCAACAAGATATGATACAAAATAGAGGTAAGAAACAAGTAGTAAAATGACAAATGTCTCATAAACTACAAGCTGATTAAAAGGGTAAGAAAAGTGTCATTAACATACTAAGGAAAAATTCTTGCAGTCCTGAGGATGTCTTGGCACAAGAATTAGTAGTAGCGTGGGATACATCTTGATTAACTCATCATGAACCCGGAGAATGACTGAAAAAATAAAGCAAAAAAAAAAACCGATGGCCTGTGACAAACTGAAAGCCCATTTCTTTATGTTGAGAACAAGTATAATAATGCATGAATGCAATGCCTCAAAGTTACTCCACATTGAGATTGAAAAATGCAGAAGGGATGAATAAATAACTGAGATACACTTTCACAAATGATACTCCATTTTTCCTGATCAGCATACTGACGGAAACACAGAAGAGTAGGAAGATTAAGGATATGACAGAAGATCAGCCATAAGAACCTACCATGAATGAAGTTATGGAGTAGGTAACTCAAACAAAGAAAATTTAGGGCCCGTTCGGCATGAATCCAGATTCTATCAGAAATGTTTCAGATTCAGATTCTCATTTAAAATGTTTCTCTGCTGAAACAGAATCACCTGTTTCGCTGCCAATGGTTTCAGTCCAGATTCTTTCGTTTGGCACACCACACAATGATTCTAGTTCATTTCAGGGAGAATCTGGACCTGAAACCATATCAAGACAATCCAAGTTCAAAAATAATTCAAGCCATCTTTTTCCATATTTTCAAAAATAACAATACAGTTCAGTTTTCATTTTCAACAGCTAGGAACAAAAGTATACAAAAAAGTAATAATATGAAGTCTCAACTCTATGATAATGTCAGATGAGAATGCACCATCCTTATAATATTTAAAACACTCTTAACATTCAAAATATGTAGTAGAAAAGTAATGCCAAATAGAAAGCGTATAGGTACTACTTGAGATAAGTTCTTCTGAAGATCCTCAATAACAATTTGGTCTTTCTGTTTTTCTAATAAGTATCTTTCCTGTTCCTGTGAGAAGAGCATAAGTGCTTCCATCTGTAATGGAGACCACCATAATGTGAGAATTTTTTGATCTCAGGGAAAAAAATCTCACCAGAACTTCGAGAACAAAATTTGAAAAATGTTAAGCAGGCCTATCACAAATCGATTCACGATGACCAAAAGCAAAAATAATCAATTGAGTGAAGCTGCACCTTCTCCTGTAAGGCTTGTGCAAGTGCTTTAGATTCATCAAACGATATGGAATTATAATCAGCATAAGAATCACCCTGCACAATATGCAACCATAATGAACTGTAATTGTCTTTAAAAAAAGACATTATGTGACGTACATATCAGAACCTTGATCCCTCAATAGGAAAAGCAGTTCCATATACTCCCAATTCTCAAAACACTAGCAAAGTATTTCCCAGCAAAGAGCTAAAAAGGACTTCATGTGCACATCATGTCAAGTGAACATACAACTTGCTACCGGAAGTGCAAAACGTATGTAAATGCCTTGCGATAACTGATGTGATAAAATTAAGAGTTTGTTGAATTCAACATAATTGCACTAAAGGACATTAGATTATACTACTTCCACAATTAGGTCCAAAACTTTAAAATATTGAATGCAAGCTTAAAAACATGCATTTGATCCACAAGTATGAAATATTTGTATCACCTTGATCCATCCATCAATTAAATAATAATGAACTGGATCAGCTTGACATATATATCCTACTGCTAGTGGTATTTCATGTCAACATAGTTTTCAGTTAATTTGATTTGACTAGTAAATTTGTCTTGAAGAAAATATCATCACTTATCAGTTTTTACAGAGCTAACATCTCACGACGCTACAACATGCTATTTCCATACGTTTGCTACAATTAGAGTAATATCATAACGGTTGTGAATGTCGAACACATTTGAAGTGATACATTTAGATTTCTAACATTGGGTGACTTAAAGCCCATGACTAAGGGAAATAATTATGATATATGGAGTAATTTGGCAATGTCCTCAGAAAGTAATTTTCTGCAGCCTGTAAGCATAGAAAGAGGTTCAGCATAAATGTACAAGGAAAATAAAGTGAACTGTTTACATGAACAAACCTTAGGGCTTGTGCAAGTGCTAGGACTGATATCTGTAGTAACATGCACATCTTTACAACTGCTGTCACAACATTGCATCTCGTCGACAGGGTGTTCACTAACTTCAGTGTTGATGCAAGTTTCACTTAGCTTATCTTGAATTTCTCCAGCAACTTTGCTCAGCCGTGAGGATTCCTCTTCTAATATTTTCATGATTTCGTCCCTTTGATATTTGTAGAACTTTTGAAGTTCTGACAATCCATTTCTCAGGAACCCATCATACAGTGCCTGCGCTACAAAGTAAACTGTACAAATTAAAGAAGTCACGAAAAAGAACAATATAATACTTCAGGATTGTACCTGTCTTTTCTCTAATATCCGTGCATTTCTTTGCAAATGTTGTTCAATTTCAAGGCCCTGCAAAACCAAATATAATAGTCTTCAGAAAACAAAAAAAAATAGATTTTCTGTTATACTCAAACTTGTCTTATCATTTCCAAGCTTATGTTACCATCCTTAGATTGCTTTGAAGCTTCGCTATTTTAGCTTTAAGTGACTCTTTCTCCTCTTCTAGAGATGCCTACACAAAAAGAAAATGTTAGATACACTAACAGAAAATCTCTTGTACGAATTAACAAGTAGTATGCAAACCACTTTGGTTTAGCACCAGATCAACTCGAAAAATTCTCAATAAACAATAAGTCATAAAAAATTTAGAAGTACCAGTAGAAATACTTAAGAACAAATTACTGATTAAGGCCCATCAATCATGTTGTATTACTGCAAGTACATGGCACATTGGTCTAAGGTCATGATAAACTGAATGGAGCAGGTAGTTTATATCCATGTGAGCAGTATATTGCATGAGAAACTGGAACTCAAAGCATAACTGCATAAGTTCTGAAGTACTCCGTAGCTGGCAGCCAAGTTTCATCATTCCCTAACTTGCGCATTACATAGGTTCCCAGAATAAAATTAAACAACAACGCATTATGATGTTTTTTCTCAAATACGACAATGCATTATGATGTTTACTGTAATAGATAATATGTATCTTGCAAGAAAAGTGAAAGAAATTAAACTAACACGTCTGAATATGAATTAATCTTTATAACAGATAGAGGCCTTAAGGTTTACAATGTACTTCAAAGTTGAGGTTCCACCATCGGAGCTAAAACTCCAATTATCAGCAGAATCATCTAGAAGGATTGAACACTTCTCTTCAAAAGTAATGTTTGAAGGACATTCACAGTCTCTGCAACGAAGGTCATAGAATTTGAGAATAACCTGAAACAGAATCAAGCATCAGCTTCTGCCTGGAAAAGGGACTAAAATAGGTATAAATTAGAAATTACAACGGACTAAGGAATATAACAAAATAAACAGCCATGAAGATGAAATACATAGATAAAGGACTTCCTACATAATCAGGAGTTATGAAGATTTAAGATCACCAGAATCAAAACATATTAAATAAATATAGTGTAGACACAGCAATTTAAGAGTTTTCAGAAACATACCGAGTTACCAACAAGGCTAGAGATGCATATTCACGTGCAAAAAAGAAAGAAATAATAAAAAAGTATGTCGTTCAAACTTTGGCATACATCCCATAGGATGTATATTAGTGTTGTGTCAAGGGAGGTACAGAGGAACCCTCCCGCTCCCTTAAAGTCAAAAAACACATAAAAATCCAAGAATGCTGATCATAGGACATCAAAAATAACAAACGGGTGTAAATTGTACTCCCCCAGGCACAAAAGAGTGGTGTTTTGGACAACAACACGGCCTACAAAATAGAAATTTGGCTAGTTTCTATTATAATACATTGACACTAGTTTTATGAAACTACTTTGTAAGCCAAATACTAATACAGTTTGTAGATGTTTGAGCTCAATGTACATAAACTAATTGGTGATCAAAATGTTGATTACAAGTAACCATAACATCACTCTGTTGTGACTGGAGGGAGTAATTACTAACCATTAGGAACTTAAAATAGATACTCTGCAGAGTTCAATCAAAGCCGAATGATAGGTGACATTGCGCAAATTCCTAGTCATCATATTGGCAATCCACAAAATTACTTACTTTGAAGGAAGATTCTGTATGTGCCTTCAAATACCATAACGGTTGTGAATGCCAAACGCCATTTGGATTTCTAACATTTGGTGACTTAAAGCTCATGACTAAGGGAAATAATTATGATATATGGAGTAATTTGTCAGTGTCCTCAGAATACTTGCACCCTTAAATAAAAACATAAATTCCAAATACAGGATAATCAAGAACAGGACTTAAAACATCATGTTAGCTTTCCCTTGTCAATTGCCGAATGTTAAATGGTAGAAAAGAAAGCAAATAAAACATCATATTTCAGTCCAAAAAAGCTTAAGTGTTATGTTATTTATTCTTTTTTGATTGATGGAGTTGCAGGTATGTTTGTGTCCCATCCATGATAGATAGAGGCTACCAGACTATAAACGATTAAGCCCATAAAATCAAGAATATGTACTCACAGCCACTGAAACCTTACTGGTACATTCATCCTCTGGAGAACTTGGTGAAAGGAAAGGTTGAAACATTGTCATCTTATAAAAAAAAATCCGCTCAACTAGTATGAGTAAGGTCTTCTAGTCCATGCCACTAAGTTATAGAAATAAATCTGATAAAGTGAACAGTTAATGCAACGGACCTTTCCTCAAAGTCAGCAAACTTTTTCATCACTGCTTCCTCCCGCTCTTTTGCTTTCTCACACTAGAAAATTCAAAGGAATATTATGTGATTCTCAAATCCCAACAGAAAATAGAAGTCATGCATGTAGCATTCACATTTGGCTTATTAAGTAAACTAGAAAGAACCTCCATTAATGAACTGTCCCGTTCAGCAAAAGCTTGAGCAACACTGCTCTGGAAAAACCTTATTTGCTTTTCTAGATCCTTGTTCTGCATCATTTATTACAGGAAAGGTCATCCCAATAATAAGCCAGAATATATATGCAAGGAATATGAAGAGAATGTATAAACCTTTTTAATTGCTAATTTGCTGCTTCCACAAAAAATCTCAATTTCTACATAAGAAAATAATGCTTCTGCTATCTATCACATTAGTTTCTGCATAAGACCTTTCAGTGGTCATAATGTGTAATGGTGTGCTGATTTTGTTTGCTGTAATAATGCTTCAATGGATTCAGAGGCATATTATTACTAAAGATGTGATCTTTCATTGTCACTAAACAAATTTTCCTTATAATCACATGTCTACACCTATTACTCTTTGCCCGTAGATAACGGGAGAGGACGAGCACAATCAGCACAAACCACTCAACAATGATCATTACTGCCAAAAGCTACAGTTTATGCTAGACAATTTTCCTTATAATCACATGCCTACACCTATTACTCTTTGCCCGTAGATAACGGGAGAGGACAAGAGCAAAATCAGCACAAGCACTCAGCAATGATCATTACTGCCAAAAGTACAGTTTATACTAGACAAAATGCCCTGTTTTTGAGTCAAAGTAAGAAACCTTTGATAGCTCAGCACCATGTAACTCAGCCAGCTGGCTCTGAAATTTAAGTAAACCAAAGAATGAGAAAACAGAAAAATAAAGGCAGCTATAAATAATAGTGGGGAGAGAGAACTAGCCTACCTTAACTCGATAAGCTTCAGCAAGCTCCTCTTGTAAATTTTGATTCTCTCTTAAGCAACCGCTTAACTTCTTCTGGAGGATCTCAACATCCTGTTCCAAAGCTGCTGTCCTGAACAATTACAACAAAACTATTGCTTTGTTTGCAATAGAGTAAATAAAGGAAGTGTTAAAATTAGATATGGAAGCACCTCTGAGAAAGCATTCGAGTCGCAACAGAAATATAACCAGGCCCAGATTGTTGCATGCATAATTGCTCAATATCTTTTCTGAGCTCATCACGTTCTGCAAGCAAAGTATTTATCAGCAGATGCCTTTGCCACAAGAACATATACAACACTAGAATCATGAATGAAAAGATTCTTAAACAACTATTCAACATGACAATTTTCAGAGGGAAAAAAAACAGAATACATTGCTCCCTTCATTTGAGGGGCAGCAATGTGAAGAAATTAGCCCTGGCTAGTTAAAAGTGCTAAGCATTTTCAACATGTTACCATGCCACCTTGAAAAATGAGATCTAACACACTACTCAAGGAAGTACATGACAGCTACATCCCAAAACTAAGGTCATAGTTCTATGTTGGAATTTGCAATGTATGGAGTGAAACTGATTTAGGCAGCCGTTTCATGCTTTTTCAGCGATCAAGTACATACTCGCATACATAATCAAGTAACTTGTAAAATAAAGTTAAGTGGATCAAATTTTTCTAAATGTACCGTCCTAAGGTCTCACCTACTTAAATATTTCAAGGAACATAATTTCGCATTTGAAGAAATGAAAAGTTGACTATCTGTTTTTTTTTCATTTAATAAGTTGCACGCTCTTACGAAGTCTTGCTAAATGTAGAATGAGGCACCTGAATTGAACTATTTCAACGGAAAAACAACAGTATTGAAACTAATGTACATGATGAAGATTTGATCTACAGAGAACTGCATTAATAAACACCAAAAAGCAGTGTGATAGGATTGATTAGTGAAATAAATACAAATGACAGTCTTGTGTATCAAAGACATGAATGCATACCGCGCTGGAGTTCTTCAACCCGACGAGTTAACACTTCAACAAGATCCACTTTTTCGTCCATTTCTACAGAATAGAGAAAAGGGGGGCAAGTTTTCTTGAATCACCAAATACATTTTCATATCCTAAATATTCAAAAATATTAATAGAAAAATTACGAGGAACAGGAGCCAATTAGCAAAGGTGCGTTCAAGTCATTGCCCACACAAGCTAACTAGTATTTGTTGGAAAAGAAAAAAAGAAAACTAGCCCACCAACATGTTAAGCTAGCAATAGCACTTAGATTTATAGCATATTCCAAGAAGTCACGGTACAAAAAAGTTTTGGTCCACGTGAAGTAGATGACTTCTAAATGCAAGATCCCATGATGAGATATGGTACCAGAAGCAACATTGAAAGGAAAGTGGATGTTCAGATGATATATTATTTGAATGGGGAAATGCTACAGAGATGCAAATAACTAGCTAAGCAGTAAGCACAACAAACAACTTCAAAAGCGATCACAATGACAGACTCAGAAGTCAGAGCCTTAGGTTTGAGGGAAAAGGGCCATAGTAGATGTTCTAAAATATCTAACCATTGTAATGAGTGTTGAAAGCATTCTAGCAGTACAAGTCATCATACAGACAAAAGTCTGCTGGCATTACAAGTAAACCTGCAATTTAAAATTTTTCATGTTTCCTGCAGTCAAGACAACTACCTTTTGCCACTTAGACAAGGCTAATGCTACTGAATTAAGTATAACAATGAAAATTGACTGGGATCAGTAGCTCCGAAGTAGAATGCAGAATTACCATATTGTAGCCCTTCAACACGACGTATCAATACTTCCAAAGCATTCTGTTTGTCATCCTTTTCTGTTTAGAGTCATATAAATAAGTTAACTATATGCATACCACTGTAGCAAGTTTAACAAAATTAAATAAATATACTCAAGTCAGAAACCAAATCATATGCGATTGCAAAAAAAACAATGTAATATTTTTCATGAAAATGGCCCAGATATGTCAGACTAAGTGATGCAAAAGGTAACTAATAGTTGGGTGGTAGAGAATATTGGAAGTTAAGGAAAATTTGCTAGTCCAATTCACTGATTTATTTTCCTGACAAAAGACAATAGTGGAAGCAGAATTCAGGGCCAGCTATTCCCAGAATTTAAGGGCAGGGAAGCACCTACAAGTCATGCGACTGTATTCACTGCTCCTGCTATAACAAGATTAGTTAAATTGTGGGAGGGACGAATCATGTCTAAACCAGAAGTGTTACCCTAATCCAGGAATCAAATTTATAAACAGTTGCATGCAAAGCGACATGTAAAATAACTTTTTTGTATATCTTGAATCTTGATATGGATTATGTTAAGCCTCAATGTATCCGTTATCTATTTTGTAGTCCATCTCCAATTTGTACTTGCAGTTCTCACATACAAACAGAGCTCCCAACTATAACAAACTCAGTAACTTTGACATTTAGCGTGATAACCTTTCTCATGCCCATTTCCGATACTGCTTCAGTACTAACTATCGTTTGCAGTATGGGAATGCAATTCTCTTCACTTAAGGGACCAGTTACCTATAATAACCTCGGTTAAGTACCCTATTAACATAACAGCCTGTGGTCTGAACGAAGCAAAAGCGATGAAACTGACACTATACACTATCAAAGCAAACGGAGGCAAGCTAGAACGCAAAACATGGTGACTAATCACATCGAGGACCGGAGATTACCGCGTTGAAGCTCCTCGACCCGACGGAGCAGCGCAGAGGAATCTGCAGCTTCGTCCATTCCAGAGCCCACCCCGGGCCCCGGCTGGGGGTGGGGGATTGGGATTTGAGAGCGCACAAAATCTGCAACTGATTCGAGCACGGGCGCACCTGAAAACAGAGGGACAAAACAAAATCAACATTGAATTGGACCCAATAAAAAACCCGAAAACACGCAGGAATTAGGAATATGCGAGGTTGCTTGAGAATCAGGGGAGCGCGGGACCGATCGAGGGTAGGGCTCACCAAACCAAGGGAGACCAGTCGCGGTTCCCAACGGGGGGCGAGGTGAGCGGGCTTCGTGCTTCGGTGGAGGCGAGGGAGGGAGGAGACCAGGAGGGAGAGAGGGGGAGGGAGGGAGGGCGGCGAATTGGGGGGTAGGGGAATGAAGGTAAGCGGAGACGACCTAGCTGTTTTGGTATTCGCCGGTTCAGACTAGAGAGGAAACAGACTGACTGACGGACCGACTCCACGGCCTAGGCGGGTGCAGACTGCAGCGTCGCGACTCTGGTGTATACGTCACGCGCGTGATTAGGATTAATTAAGGAAAATTGGATTCCATTAAATGATCACCATTAAAAAAATAACGAAAGATTTAGCTATAGAAAAATAGCATCTAAAGATTGCTCTGGTATAGATTTTTACCGTTAACGTTAACTCTACGTTAACATGATAAACAGAACAGAGCAGAACACTTCAACGTGCTAAAAAACGATCTGAAACAAGCCAGCACTCCAACCTTAGAGCAACTCCAACGGGCTATCCAAATCTTTAGTTAAATATAGAGTTTATCCCCTCTGTATAATATAAAAAATCATCTTTTTTGAAAACCAACAGCCTCTCTAAACTAGACTCTTTATTTAGGTGGACCCCACTTGTCAGACACAGAACTTATCTTCCTCCCGCTCCCAATTCTCCACCGCTCGCCGCCTGCCCTGTCTCGCCCCACCGCTCGGCAGGAGCTTCGCCCCACCGGCCACCGCCCGCTCCAGCTCCATGGCCGCCACCGCCAGCACTGCCACCGTCGCCCGATTTGCCCTCCGCCGGCTCCAGCTCTGGCGCCCTCATCTCCCCTGCCTCCACGCTGTGCCATCCCCGCCACTGACGCAGCTTGAACAAGCTCATCGTCGGACTCGACGTCGAGTGGAGGCCCGTCTTCGGCCCCTGGTACAACCCCACCGCGCTCCTCCAGCTCTGCGTCGGCCGCCGCTGCCTCATCTTCCAGCTCATCCACGCCGACTACATCCCCTGCGCGCTCTGGGATCTCCTCGGCGACCCCGGCTACGGATTCGTCGGCGTCGGCGTCGAGGCGGATACGCAGCGGCTGAGCTACGACCGCGGCCTGGAGGTGGCCAGCAAGGTAGACTTGGCCGAGCTCGCGGCGCGGGAGATAGGCCGCCCGGATCTCCGCCGCGTCGGGCTGAAGGCCATCGCGAGCGCCGTCATGGAGGTCAACATTGAGAAGCCGTACGGCGTGAGGACGGGCCCCGGGACGCGTACTACCTCACCGACGAGCAGATCAGGTACGCTTGCATTGATGCCTTCGTCTCCTTCGAGGTCGGCCCCCTCCTCCCGCCTGGTCGCCGTGAAGCAGGGCCCGCCTCCACGCTCCCCAATCCCTTCCACCGCAGCGTCGCCATCCCCGCCAACAATGCTGCCTCGCGCTCCGCCGTAGCTCCCCAACCCCCTCCACCAGCGGCATGATTCGCGAGGGGGAGCGTCGAGCTCGTGGCCGTCTGAGCGGGGGCGGGAGCGCGAGATGCCGTCGTCGGGGCTCTTCAGCTCGTCGCCGGCCGAGCGGGCGAGACGCCGAGGTCTTCGCCGGAAGCGCCAGACGCCGTCGTCGGGGCTCTTCTGCTCGTTGCCGGACGAGCAGCCGAGGTCTTCGCCATGGGGAGGGCGGGAGGCGGCACAACGGGCTGGGTTGGAATGCACGGAGAGGGAGAGGGGGAAGGGGGATGGCGAGTCGCTGCGGCTCGGCATCTTTGTCGAGCAGTGAGGGGCAGATGCCGAGCGAGATGGCGAGCGGATAGGTATAGCGAGACTGTTGGATCGAGGTTTTTCCTACTTCTCTTTTTTTTACCGAGCAAAATAGATATAGAGAAGCTGTTGGAGTTGCTCTTATCAATTATTACTGCAAAATCCCAGGAATCCCTGATCTCCTGACCCTACTCAAATCCCTGATCTCTTGTCTTAGCACTGCAAAATCCCAAGAATCCCAAAAACTAGGGTTTAGACCATGATTTTTTAGAGCACTAATAAGAACAGAAAATAAAGGGAAAGATGGAGAGGAATGTGACTACCATGAGAAATCCGAGGTGCCTCCGGCAAGGCGCGCCGCCGGCCGCCGGGGGTATTCGCTGCTCCGCCTCTGCTATTGAGTGCGTGCGTGCGTGCATGTGGCCTTTGGCCTGTGTTGTGTGTTGTGGCTGCGTGCGTGGGTGGTCCAGGGTGCGTGCGGTGCTTGGAGTTTGGAGTTGTGTGCGTGTGTGTGTTTTTCTTTTGCGATTTCTTTTTTTATAATAGTTAGCGTTGATTAACGTTGGTGCTAGTCTTTAGATGCTATTTTTCTATATCAACTAGGTAAGTGCCCGTGCGTTGCTACGGGTATAATACACGGAGGAAGATAAATAGACCACACGAAAAATTCAATTTTGACGGCTGTAGGATCATACCAAAGTCCATAAAAGTTGGTGCTTTTGTTTTTCACAAACTCATGGAAGGTGGGCTACAAAATCGTGGTTGATTATGTTGTATATGTTATGACTCTATATATAGTGCAAACCGTCCAAGATCATCTGTGACAGTAAGCACTTCATTCAAGGCAGCAGGGATGACCCTCATGAATCCAGTTATATATCCATTGCCTTCCTTTCTACTATTCTGCATAATATCATTTGCTCGGTACAGCAAAGATACCCTCATCTCGCAAGGCGCTGCATGGAACTCGCTGTCCCATGCTTCTACAACTTGTCGGCAGTACCGATGATGAAAGACACCAATGTGATACAACTTTTCTTTTGTTAAGGATGACATTATGTGAATGGGTAAATTAACGTAGCCCATAAGAAATAATCACATACATCAATGTTCAATGGTAGCTGAGTTGTTTCTTACAGAGCACAGCAGGCAGCATAATTCAGCAAGGGCCAAATGCTATTAACTGGTCATAATGCAGCATGAGAGATCATCAACTGAATGTGATTTATTGATACAGTGATCAGGAATGGTAAGATAAATAACACTACCCTTTTTCTGTAAGCTGTTGAGGAGGTATAACTGTGCACTTTGCAATCCATACAGGAAAATGGATGTGAGAATAAGTTATATGAGAAGTTAATATGAAAATCACTTTGTATGTTGTCCTGAGAGAAAGTCTAACCCAACCTATTCATGGAAAAACAAACATCTTGGTCACAATTACAGTGAAGTGCATGCAGAAAAGAAAGAACCAAAATAGTGGTGGCTGAGAAACTGTCAAGAAGTATACTCTCTAGTCTCTATGCTCTGTTGTGACTATTAAGTTTTGCAAGCTTCTGAGCCAAGACCTGGTTGTTGAAACCAGCACTCATCATGTGCCCTCTGGCTTGCACACCTGCAAAATAAATAACATTGGAAAATCCATGTTATAAGGGAACTACAGTCCACAAAGCACTTGGTACTGAAATCATGTGCCTAAGACAAAAGGATCATGGTAAAACGAACTGGTAAAGTAATTTCAGTATCCTTGTTTGTTATTGCTGACATTGTGATTACACTGGATATCCATCCAGGTTCTCATAAGGATCACCATTAAAAAAGAAAAGAAAGTAATTCACAGGTGCACATGGAAGCCACATGAAAAAATTCTACTAACAGGGTGATCCTTTGTCTAAAAGGAAAATCCTTTCCTAACTCACCAACTAAGCATTCGTTGCCCACATAGAGATTGTCCTACTCTGACATTGCAAAAGAAGGGCAACAAAACACAACCTTTTCGCGAAGGCCCGTAAAAGCAGCCCCAAATAGGATGCAGAACCACGCAGAATGTCCTACTCTGACATTATGGTCAACTCTTCAACAATTCAAATAGAAGCGCATACAGTAGTTCTAAAAGGTAGAGGTGCATGCCCAGGGGGAAAAATACCGTAGACTCCTACCTTTAAATGCTGCGCCAAACAAATGGTACACCATTATGATGTAGAGATTAGTTGTAGAAATATGATAAAGCCAAACAAATGGTACACCATTTGTTTAGCTTTTAACAAAAATACCATTGGCTTTATCATAATGGTGTACCATTTGTTTGGCGCAGCATTTAAAGGTAGGAGTCTACGGTATTTTCCCCCCCTGGGCATGCACCTCTACCTTTTAGAACTACTGTATGAATCATGAAGTAGGCATAATATGGGATCGATCGGCGCTGGAGTAGTTGATGAAGATGCCGTGCATGGAGTGCGGGAGAAGGTGTGGGAGCAGCAGCTTGCGGCCGTCGATGATGGTGCGCCACGCCTTGCACACGCACCGGGCCGTGTCGAGGCTTGCTGCCGGCAAACAACGGAGGATGTCGGCGACGCCGTCGTCGGGTAGCGTCACAACTCCGGTCTCCATGGTTGTTGAGCACATGGGACGGCTTGGCCAGAGCTTGTTATTATTACTAGGATCTATCTTCATCATTATCTGAGTGCCAATCAAAATTCAGTTCCGGTAAAACAGCTTCCTCCATCTTGTCATCACCGCCTCCAACTCCAAGGGCAAGGAAATCATCATTGTTGGAGTCCGATTTGAAACTCTCATTGGATTCAGTTTCGGAGTCATCATCACTGTCAGGCATACCATTGTTATCTTCTACGACCATCCAAGGTCCAGCTGCGTGTTTGTTGTGTTGTGAGAATGAACTTATGTATGGAGCATGGGGGCGAAGATCATCTTGGTACTTCAAGACCCACTCCATCTTTCCACATGATTTGCTAAGGATCCAAACCCGCAAGGTGACTTTTAGCACCGGATGGTGTTACCAACCGGTGCTAAAAGCCCCGAGCCTTTAGCACCGGGTTGTAACACCAGCCTTACTCGTACCTGGCTAGGCGAGCCCGACGCCCAGGATTCGGCGCCTGGACGCCTAGGCGACGCTTTGAAAACCATGTATGTCCGTTGTCATAGGTTTATGGATTTTGATGACATATATATGAAACACAAGAATTATAGGTTTTTGCATGTAACTAACTTTGTTTTGCGGGAATATGTTATTTTTAGTCTCTCAAATACACATGTAAAAGAGACAGCTTGTTTGCGGAGGCGGTCAGAGTGAGGACCTGATGGTGCAAGAAATTCAGAATGTTGACATCTGATGCTCTGATTGAATTATTAAGCAAATAAACGGGTAATGAGATGTTTGTTTCCATCGATCCATTTCGTTACCTCTTTGAGCTCCTCTTCATACCATTAGCATTATTGCCAACCCTACAACAAGTTCAGAAATCAAGAAAGTTCAGACATCAACAGACTTCGACTTTCTGAAACCCATATCAGAGTCTTTGGGCATATAATAAATATTTGCAAAATCTAATGCTAAATTTGGTGCATCTTGGGACGATTGTTATCGAAATGCACTTTAATAATACAAAATTTGAACTTGGAATTTTAAACTAACACATAAATGTCAAAGAAGGTCCGAAGCCGAGCAAGCGCCTGGCCGAGCTGCTCCCAGAACTCCTGGGTTAGCACCATAGCTGTCATTCCCCTTCGCCGAGCAAGCGCGTCGAAGATCTGCACCGCAAACTCCTCGGATCCAACCATCCCTGCAAAATTAGCATGAAGAGAGAAAAATTCAGACATCTCCTTCTCTCTTATTGCAGCTCTCATAGTTAAAGCAAATCAAAATTAACTAAATGAATTTTGGGCTAGCTGCACACACTGACTGCCCCTTTCTGAACAAGATATGCAGAATCCCTATGTGCAAGTATATCCATAGGAGATTCTTTTCTATACCAAAATTGAAGCTCATGAAGAAACCACTCAATAAGAGTTTTGATTAAATATTTTAACCATATTCTTTTGAGTCTAAGCACACTATCACATGAGTATTTGCCATTACCAAAGGCACTGCAGATTACCTACATTATTCCTATCTACATGATAGCCTAGAAAATATGTCCACGTGATGCCTACCAATAAGCAAGAGAGAAAAGCATTGCAGCTTACCAGTCAATAATTTTTCTTTCCAGTAACTAAAGATGTCTCCTAATATTATTTGACCTGCCAATCTCCCCGTCTTCCTGGTATACAAACAAATTGAGACAAACCAGTTACAGTTTGAATGAACAAACAATGGAAATTGCAAGAAAGCGAGCCCAGACAGTGATTCATCCTATCAAAGATTGAATAGCATGTGGGAATAGTAGGACAAGGCACTGCAGATTACCTACATTATTCCTATCTACATGATAGCCTAGAAAATATGTCCACGTGATGCCTACCAATAAGCAAGAGAGAAAAGCATTGCAGCTTACCAGTCAATAATTTTTCTTTCCATTAACTGAAGATGTCTCCTAATATTATTTGACCTGCCAATCTCCCCGTCTTCCTAGTATACAAACAAATTGAGACAAACCAGTTACAGTTTGAATGAACAAACAATGGAAATTGCAAGAAAGCGAGCCCAGACAGTGATTCATCCTATCAAAGATTGAATAGCATGTGGGAATAGTTGGACAACCCAATTTTTGTTTTCCATGGCGCTAGGGTTTGCCGAAGAGCCGGATCACGCCACCCCATGGCTGTAACTGAGCAGGCCCCAATGAATCGCGCCGTCCGCGGTGGACCTGTGCCTATGAGAGCCGCGGTGGATCTGTACCTATCAACACGGGCAGGCAGGCGAGGCGGCGGCGGAGTTCGCTGCGGTAAGCTGCCGGCGAGCGATGTAAAGTTGGACGCCGCTGCGGGAGGCGAGGTCGTCGCGCAGGGCAAGACGACGGGTACGGGCGGGCGGGACGTCCCGGGTGAGGTCGTCGCGGCCGGAGGTTATTAGGAGTAGAGATAAATATTTTATTTTTTCTAAAATGGTGATTAAAAATGGTGAAATCCAAATTATAGCTATTAGTGCTCTAAAATGGTGAAATCAAGATCATTTTAGCATACATGTTTGCCTATGCTAGCATCTAACTTAATAATATTTTCAGATTTAGAACTGAATTTGGATGAGGCTGAGGCTGATGCCATGGAAGAAAGTGAAGTAATGGCCACTGGTCATGAAAATATGCTGGATGATCTTGATATGGCATTGGATGAAGATCTTGAAGGCTGTCCTCCTGATGTTGCAAGAGAAGCTGAAGATTGGGCACCATTTTACTAGTTGTTGAATTATCAAATAATAGCTTTGACTGTGAACTTTGCATGTTTGGTACTTTGGTTGTCATTTCTGATTTAAGTGTGCCACTGCCACTGCCTATCAGTTTCTCTAATCTTGTTATGAACTTGTTTCTTGAGAATTTATGGTTCAGATGTTGAACTTGAAATATGGTTACATAACTGCATTATTTTTTTAGCAAGTTTTTTAATGATAAATATATGTAATATAATATATAATATATTGGACCGGTTCAAAGTATTTGTCACCGGTTCACTTCACCGGTTTAAAGTTACCGAACCAGCGGTTCAACCGATTCTTAACGGTTGAACCGGTGAACCATTGAACCAACGTCCTCACCGGTTCGATTACCGGTCCGGTCCTATTAACTATGTCTTTTAATGGTACTGATTTAATTTTCTCGATTAAATGTGGGATTGAACTGAAGATGGAAATAGGATACATCCCACGACCGGCCTAAGACTAGTTTTCTTCTTGACATTATGCCACTATAAACATTAATCTCTTTCTCTGTGTGTCCTTGAAAATCCAATCTTTTCTTGAGTATCACTAGATAAATTTTACTCTACGTTATATACCATTGATCCATCAATCTATGCCACCACTTAACTCCAAAAACTTGTTGGTTTTTTTTCTAAAACTAGCTTGAGTGCTCCTTAGTTCCAAGTCCATTCACCATTTTGTTTTAGAAAAAAGTCCATTTTTGACCATCCAACTCTCGCCTCAGTTTGGTTTTGACCATCAAACTCCAAAACAGGATATCTTTGGCCATCGAACTATCAAAACCGTTCAAATTGGCCATCGGAGCGGTTTTGATTGGTGGTTTTAAGTTTTTTATTTATAATTTAGTCCTTAGATATTAAAATGATTATTACTTTTTGCTCGTACCTCGCATTTAGGTGACTCTTGTGGTCACACGTTCGTAACGATGAGCTTTATCTTTTAAAATAGTCTTTATACTATTTTATCACTATTTAATGTATTATTTTTATGTTATTGTGTAAAAACACCAATATAAGAGTAAAACAAACGGTTAGAAAATAATATGCCCATGACTTTAAAAGATAAAGCTCATTGTTACAAATGCATGACCATAAGAATCACTTAAATCGGATATACGAAAAAAATAGTAATCATTTGGAGATCCAAGGTGCGAGTCACGGCCCATGGCGCAAACAAATTGTTACCATATATACCAAACTGTCTAATCTATAGAAAGTATTGTTCTAGTTCATAAAATGTTTTTTTTGAAAGAAAGAAATTGTTCCCATTCATGAAAAGAGTCATTCCATTCACATAAGCAATTGTTTTGGTTCCAAATAAATTGTTCCACCTCACAAAAGAAATCATACAAATTATAAAAAAATTATTCCATGTACATCAATACAAACAAAAAGTTCCAATCACTATTCGATCTCCAATCTATATCTAGTCACAACTATTCTCGTAGGTGAATCTTGAAGTCATATTCACTGAAAATATATAGCAACAACCACCATGGTGGAGCTTTGTTGGACAAAACCATGAAGGGGTAGTGGGTACCTGTATGGAGGAGAAGAAGCTAACAACTTGAAAGGTGGGGGTAGGAGCAGGAAAGGAACAAATACAAGTGGCAACATGAAGTGCAGTTAGAGAGGAAGGCGCCATTAGAACTTGGACTTGCGTTCGTGATGACGTGATAGGGAGCAAAAGGAAAAGTAATGGCCGGGTCATAAGATATGGACAAATAAAAAAGATGTGTAGAGGGTGCATGTGATACGACCACTCGTAGTCATGCGCACGACATATAATACTAGGTGATTCTCCGCGCGTTGCTGCTGGAATTTTTAAACAAAATTTCAAGGTAAAATTTCAAAATACAAACGTCTTGCTCTTGCAATGCACAAAATTGTACCTTTAAGGTCCTGAATCTCGTTGTATAACTTGCGGTTTTCCTCAAGAACTTTATGGTATCTAGAGGCAGCATTGGATAGAGTGTACAGATGCTTTCCTGATACAACATGGTGACAGAGAACATATTGAAAAATTGTTCTATTTTTCCGAACGGATGATTTAGATAAATGCAAAAATGTTCAATTCCTTTAACATTGCTTGTGCATTCCAAGTGCTATTTTTTCTCACAAAATTAGTACATTGGTAGTCTCTATGGTTAGTAGCTAGTCTTTCTACTTTTTGCAACTCAACAAATCTGAACAATATAGATTTCTGAATAATAACAAAAGAGCATATTCATGTCAATAGTCAACACATACCAAATTCTGGTTTGCATAGCCATGTTCATATTCCTGAATAACTTTGCCTAGCAATGACTCAACAATCTGCAAATTAGCAAAGACTTTCATGAAGGCACCGGAGATATTTTCTGGTAACCTACAACAGAAATTGAAAAAAAAGGTAAAAAAAAGTTGCGGAGAGAGCTGCTCGCCGGCAGCATGATGTCCTGAGCTGCTCGCGACGCCGAAGCCGTGGCCGATGCAGACGGGGAGAGCTGGCTCGCATGCTTCTGCTTGAGGCTCCAGTTCGGGCGGCGCCGCTCCTTCCCTCATCCAGCGTTTGCCATGGCGGCGGAGGTGGACACGGCCGGACCAGATCCGGCGGCTGAGCCCTCGCCAGAGGAGCAGGCGGAGTTCGCGGCGGAGGTGGCCAGGGAGGCAGAGGTGGACGCGGCCGGACCGGATCCGGCGGTTGAGCCCTCGCCGAAGGTGCAGGCCTTGTGGCCGGCGGCAGATCCCGGCTTCGGAGAGCTCGCTCGCCGGCAGCATGATGTCCTGAGCAAGTAGCGTGGTGTGAGAGAGGGAGCCGCGATGGAGATCAGGACCGGCGAAGCTCCTCACCGTGAGGCGTGTTGGTGGGGATTCCGCGGCGGCAACGGTCTAAGCTCGATGGCTTCCCCGCGCGGTGGCTGGGGCGAGGGTCGCGGTGCGCAGCGGCCGGCAGAGGTCGCCCGCGCGGCGGCGCACGGGGCTTGCGCTGAGCGCACGGAGCGTGAACCGTCGCTGTATAAACTTAACGCATTAGTTTATTATAGCTGTATAGCGTACCCGATACTAATAATTATTATATCTAAGAATTTTAGATCCTTAGCGTGCTTGGTGGTGGGTGGGTGGATGACGTGGCATGGCTCAGAGCTCAGAGAAATATGTAGTGAGGAGCCAAAATATAGTTTTGTATGATAACTAACTGACTCAGTTTCCCTCTTGCTCAATATCCATTCGCCGCTCCCTAATCAATCCTCTATAAATCACCGTTCCACCATGCAATCGCCGCAGATGGTTTGGGACAACATGGAGGGAGATGAAGAATGCGTTGTCGATGGCCACATCGGCAAAGGAGTGGGAGAAGAGCACGGTCTACGATGTCATGCCTGTGCAAGTGCTACCGGTGTAGGAGCAGTTTTGAGGTATTTGTGAACTACTTGGTTGGATTGGTCTATCTTAGGCCAGGCTAAGGCTATCTCCAACAAAGCACCCATTCCACAACCCAAACCCATTTTAGGTCAGGTACAGTGCCTTTGGGTCACCAAAACCGTCTCCAACGGAACACCCAAACCCGAGACCCATTTTGAGTACCCACCTCGTCGCCACCCAAAAATGGCTCTCTCTCTCCTCTACCCATTCACTCCGCGCCGCATCCCCGCTAGCGACAGCCCCACCTCCCCGCGCCGCTTCCCCCGCCCGCAGCTCCCTTCGTCCGCCGCCGCAGCTCCCTCCCCCGCCGGCCGACGGGAGCTCCACCTCCCGCGCCCTGCATCTCCCTCCCCTCCCCTGCGTGCGGCCCAGCGCGGCGGCGGCCAAGCAGCAGCGGGCGGCGCGCCGGTGTGCGGGCGGCGGCGGCCAGCGCGGGCGGCGGCCAGGGGCATGAAGCGGTCCGTCGGCGTCGAGGAGGAGGAGGAGCCCGTCGTCGAGGAGGAGCAGCAGCGGCGCGCCGGCCAGAGCGGAAGCAGCAGCGGCGCGTCAACCGAAGCGGAAGAAGCAGCGGCGCACCGGCCGGAGCTGAAGCAGCGGCGGCCGACCGCCAGGCCAGCTCAGTCCATGCTCGACCCCGACCCGGGCGGGCCGCGAGGTGTGCCCGTTCCGCGATGCCGAGCCATCCAGCCTCGCCGCGCTCATGGACATGGCCTCGATCTCCTCCAGCACCGCGACGACCTCCCGCGTGGAGGGCCGGTTCTTCTCCTCTCTCTCTGTTTTGGCGCGGTGTAGAGTTGCTTCCCGCGCCGTGGATGCATTGGCTATTGGAGACGGTAAGTTTTTGGGTGGCTACTCTTTCCCTTTGGAAGACCCAAATCGGTGAATGGGTCTCCGATTTAGGTCTCCATTGTTGGAGACAGTCTAACACTCCACCATGTCTGGGAGCCCCAACCTCCATATAGGTTTCACAAGGTCTTAGAAGCAAAGAGTACCTTGTTTGACAAAAAGCTTAGGCACTCGTTAGAGAGCGTGTTGCGGAGAGAAAGAGACTTGTCAGTTGTCACATATTTTGTTATGGGACCACAAGCGCACCTGTAGCAGTTCTCCAAGTGACTCGAGCGCGCCAATTAACTTTTTCTATCCCGCTTGAGAAAACATGCTATGCAAACAGTGGCTTGCGCTAGGGAAATCAATAGCCTCATATTTTTCGATTGACACGACCTCTTACTTTTGTGTAATGCTAATACTCGGTACTCCCTGTGTTGGGCCTACATTAGACATGTTCTTAATTGTTCCTTCTTTTTTCTTCCACTAGCATGATCTTTTACTCTATGACAACACCACATCACAAAAATGAATGACATAGCACATTTAAATCCTAGATTTTGATTCAATTTAGGTAATAAAGATGGTTGAAAACATTAAAAACTTTCTCGCAATTTGTGTTGCTCTACAAAGTCAAATATTAATCATCATACAAGTCTCAATACATGCACACATAATATTAATTTAGTGACATGCAAACAACGGCTAGTACACATCTACCCCAACAACTTCCATCTTTAGGATACCATAACACCCCATAGATGTGATGGAAGCATGGATGGTGAGATGAGTCCAATAGTTATGTGATGCAGTACATGATAGATGCTTTGCTGGAGTCAAACCTCCAGATAAAGCAGTAGTCGACAGAGTTACCTGTCAGATACTCAACGTCACACGGCACACTGAGTGAGGCGATGGCATCCTCACGCTCCCACAGAGATCCTTGCGGTGCATGGGAAGGTGCCTTTGGTGCTCGGTGCGCATGACATGGTGTTTGTTGACACAAAGATGCGACAACACACTCGAAAACGCAGCACGGCCGTCACCACGGCCAACACGCGGCCTCCCTCGGCAAAACCGGTCAGACCGGTTCCTAGAACCGGTCAGACCGCTTTCTGACAGGAGGTCGTGAAGACCTAGAAACTCGAGCTCGGGAGGGACCCCGTCGGAGCTCAAGCAATCTAGGGTTGATCTAGGGTCGGCAGGCCACCTAGAACGCCTTAGTACGTCGCGGAGACGAGCAAAGGACAACAATTAGGGTTGGAAAAGGG
>OAMR01000347.1:692089-749862 GCA_900205405.1 Echinochloa crus-galli
TTGGTCCTTTAGCACCCGTGACGAGGTTATCACTTTGCAGGTTCGGGAGAGGGTCGTCTCTAGGTTTCTTGGGTCTGTGTGGTTGGAGCCGTTGTCGCTCTTCTCTTCTTGGTTTCCTGGCCGGTTGTTTGTTGGCCTTGTTCAGTTTTTTCTCTTCTGTTAGTCCTTTGTGCGCTTGGGTAGGTCAACTCCTGTTTGGCTTGGTTCAAGGACTGTTTGTAAACTGCTTTCTTCTTAATGAAATACGTGCCAAGGCACGTTCGCGAAAAAAAATATCTAGGTAAAATTGCATAAACCCTCTATAAGTCACTTCAAGTTTGACATTACCTCTCATAACTTATTTTGCTACAAATACCTACCCACCTATTCAACTTTGTTGCAAATACTCACCCGATGCATGTAAACTTAATCGAATCAACATATATTTACCAAGATATATAGAGCCATTACATACTAAGATAGCAAAATTAAGTTATGAGAAGATAATCAAATCAACCCACCTATTCAACTTAGCTTGCATTAGGATAATTTACCATTTTACATTGGAATCTATTGTACAAGTAGCAAAACTCAACGAAGTTTAATATCTTATTAGTAGTTCTTTTGTGAAATCTCAAAAAAATATCAAAATATCTAGAAGTATCTAATTTCGGTAAAGACCGTAATGGCGTCTTGCTTATTTTCGAAACCATGTTGAATGAGTTAAGTTTGCGCATACTAGACAATTATTTGCAACAGTATTAAGTAGATGGGTGGATATCTGGAGCAAAATGATTTATGAAGACAGTATTATAAATTTTATTTTTTTTACTAAAAAATATTAAAATTGAAGTCACTCACGAGGATTTTCTGTAATTTTACTATCTGTTTAATAAGTAGTAAAGACACCGTGGGTTCTACAGATATTTGCGCTATTTCGGTACGCATACTGCACAGACGAGATAAATGATAAATCGAAGGTGGCACCATCCACTTGAATCAAAGATTGTACAGTACCACTTTGCACTTTTTTCAACTTTTAACTAAAATGGAAACAGCTAAAGCTCCGCGGTCAAGCACCGTAGTCCCCCGGCACGTACGTTTCCCTTGCAAAGCCCGGCGCGTGGCGGCCGTACGTGCCCACTACTGCCGGCCAGTGGACGGAGTACCGCGTGCGAAGGTGGTAGCCACAGCATGGAGCACGTGCAAGGCATGCGAGATCACACAGGGGCGCCCCTACGTGGCTACGTGACGGACATACACGTCCCTCAACGAAATCCACCGTGAGATGATGAGGCCGAACCTGTGTCGACGTCCAGCCGGCTGCCCCGCTGCTCTCGCGACGATCCACAGTATGCGTGCTCTCTTCTTTTTATTCCAACCAATTTCTTTTATGGTTTATACTATGCTTCTCCAGTAGTTAGGATATATGATGAACCTAATATATGCGCACACGAACTCGTCATTAGAAAGTTTGTATATAGTAACTAGGGATGGTAACGGATCATGACCCGTTTGTTTCTTCACAATCAAACTTGGCCCTAACAAAATTTATCACAAAAACTAGTGTTATTTTGATCCGGCCCTAATCCGGTCTGATCCTTAAAATTTCTAGTATAAAAGTGAGGGCCCTTTACCACTCACAATAGTAACCAAGTTCAAAAAAAAAGAGTATACTACCCAAGTACTTTGTCGGAAAATAGAAGAGCCAAAAATGTTTTACACCTTTCGAGTACTACCTCAGCATAACCGTAACCTTCAGCTCATGTTTAACCTGCTAACCAGCATTATACCGTTTAAAGTGTGAATCATAAAGCAATTTATTTATCTCCTATATAACAATATAGAGTTGATTGTATATAGCCAACTAGCAAGTTTAGGTGACAAGACAATATACAATTTGATTTGGTGCAGTTTCCAATGCTACATATTTACGCTAGTATTTTTTATGTTCTCTTCGAAGATAGAGCAGAGCACTGCTATGTCATTTAAAAAAGAAAGCGACGCAAAGCCTCTAATATCTCTTACTCTTCGCCTATGTGACCAATAAGATCGGCACTTTATAAAGGTGCTTTCTGATCCAACGAGACTAAAGTCGTATCCTAGAAGTCTCATGTTAAATTTTAATCAAAGATTATAAAGTTTAAATTTAAGAATATGGATATATCCAGTGCAAACCAATCTCTGTGTAAATTTTAAAAACCAACATGCATGCATGGGAGGTGGGAGGGAGAATTTACAAAATCACAGGGAAGGTGGGAGGGTGGGATTGGCAAAACAAACATGTATGGAAGGTGGGAGGCACATTGGATCAACATCATGTGGATTAGATTGTGGTTTCTAAAGTTTACGCAGAGGGGTTGGTTTCACCTCATACGTTGCCTTTAAGAACAGTCATGTCTTATAAAAAGGTAAAGATTAATTTACATCCTTCAACTAGTGCGACAATTCGATTTTCAACTTTAAAATATAAAACCAGACACCAAAGGTCATCCAACTGTAAAAAGTGAACATATTTATTCTTTAGGTGATTTCAAAGGTGTTTTTTTTATTTTCTAGAACTTAACAAAAAATTTGATTTAAACTTTCATAGCTAATTAATTCATTTAAAATCATAAAAATATAAAATTGCTAGTAATTTTTTTTTTGTAAAAACGTAATTTTTCTGTTGGTTCTGTACTTAGAGCTATTTATATATCATTTGTTCATGTGTTGTAATGTTTTATTGCTTGTAGTCATGTACGATGTTTTCCAGATTGTCATTTTGCGCTATATCAAATAAGATCCAACAAAAAAAACTCCAAATGGAGCACTAATAAATATGTAAATTTTGAGAAAAAAATTAGATACAAGTTTCAGATTTTTATGATTTAAAATAAATTACTATAATTTTAGATTAAACATTATATATTATTTTAAAAACAAAAAAAATCTTTGAAACAACTCAAAGGGTAAAATAAAATAAGACTGTCATGCGCATCAGAGGATGTAAACTGGACTTTCGTAAGAAAATGAAATGAATTCGGAAAGGGCAATACCCAAACATAGCAAAGTCACTCTCAACGTCACTGCGTTGAGAAGTCGATTACTTTGGATGTCATAGTTCTGTGAACTGGATAGTGTTGATTTTTTTTTTCTTTTTTTGAGAGAGAAGATAGAGTTGAAGTTGTGGGGTGAAAATTTAATCAAGGTACTGGTCGAGAGATGTATAGACTGCACTCTTGCAATAAATCGATGAATTAATGGCTATTTACGTGTTTGTAAGGTTTGAAACTGAATCTGAATTGAGTTTGCAGTATATATTTGTGCATTATATATATTTTCTTTTACTTAGTTGTTCCTGCCTTGCATAACATTTCTTTTCTCCCCCTCGACCTCAATGATATACGTGTACAAACATTCCCAAAATAGCATAATCACGCGCGTGCTATTATTACTAGTGTGTTCGATACTTCGATTCGATCACTCCAATTGCTACGTACCAGTTAACGGTGCACTCCAACAGACGGACGCCGAATTTGGTCCAGCATACCACTAGCAGGCAGAGCATGCATGAAACCGGAGCTTCCCCTAGGTTTAATCAGGATCCAAAACAAGCAAGTTCAGGTGCAGCATGGTCGAGCTGTGCTCATCAGTCTATGAACGAGGGGACACGAGAGTTTCTGTTGTTCCGTGAAGATAAACACCACTCGGGGTGCGGTGAACTGTTTGCAACTTGCCGAATTGAATGATTTGGTTCCCTTTTTTTTTGAATGATTTGATTTGATGCCCCAGATTGTTTCGGCATTCGGGCGATCGCTGGCTCCTTGTTTTTCGCTGCTGACGAGGACATGCTTTTTTTATTTTGTTATTTCCAGAGGTCAAATAATTTGGGAGGACGAGCATTTCCCGGGGGCCGATCACGGGACCCGGACAATTGGACAAAAATCCTCACGTCGACGTCGGACACAAATCGGGCAGTGACTGAGGGCATGTACAGCCCTACTGTAAGACCCGTCGGTAAGCCGACACTTTTGCAGAAAGCACCCCGCGAGCGCGAGTCGACGGGCTCCCCGTCCTTTCGCGAGTCGACGGGGGAGTCCCGTTCTCCCAGGCCGAATCGACGGGAACCGGCGGCGTTGTACTCCTCGTCGCCCCAAATCGACGAGCTGCGTGATCCCGTATGGCGATTCCGCGCGCGGGAGATTGCCCGCCAAATCCAACTCCCAGTCGCCTTCCCCTGTCCAGGTTCTACACTCCTCCAATCTCTAGCTCCCCTCGCCGGATCCCGCGTGGAGAAGAATGGAGCCCCGGCGGCGGGCGCATGGCCGTGAGCGCCTCCTCGAGCCGCGGGCGCAGCGCCGACGCGGCCTCCGCGAACATGGTGAAGGATGACGCCGACGCGACGCCCTCGGCGCCCTCCCCGCCCGTGGGCACGCGGCCGGCCGGGAACGGGAGCTCGGCGACGGCCATGGAGACCACCGATGCATGGTCGGAGGCCGAGCTCAGCATGCCCAGGCGCACCAGGTGCGCCACCACGCCGAGCCCCATGCCTCCCGGCGACTGACCGGCCAGGGAGACGAAGAACAAATCCCCCCGCGCGGCCGCGGAGAAGACGCGAAGTATGGCGCCTAGCTTGAAGAAAAGCCAAGAAAAACTCCCACGACGACGACGCTGGCCGCGCGGCAGGCTGGCTGCTCAAGATAGTGGGAAATCGGAGGAGAGAACTGCGCAGGAGAAAAATCCAAGCTTTTCTTTCTTTCCCCAAATCGGCTTGGGATTGGAAATCCAAGATTCAGAGGAGAGCAGACAGAATCGTGGCTGGAATCGACGCGGGCGCGGGGAGCTAGGAGG
Organism: Echinochloa crus-galli; assembly: GCA_900205405.1. Classification (NCBI taxonomy): domain Eukaryota; kingdom Viridiplantae; phylum Streptophyta; class Magnoliopsida; order Poales; family Poaceae; genus Echinochloa; species Echinochloa crus-galli. The sequence goes on from OAMR01000347.1 coordinate 696,902, forward strand.
CCGGCGCCGGCGAGCGCAGCGGGAGCTAGGAGGCGCCGCCGGCGAGCGCAGCAGGAGCTGGGTCCGTCGGCTTTTTTTTTCACATGGGTGCGCCGGCCTTGTTGCAAGGGACGCACGAAATGGATAAGCTCGAGAGTAAATATTTATTGAAATTTTACGTTTTAGGTCTTTGTATGTATAGTTTTTACGTTGAGGTCCTTTAGATGACGTGAATTAAATAAAAAATTACAGTTTAGCCCTTATATTTTATGTGTGATACATTGTTTAGAACAAAAGTACAAAATAGTATACAAATATAATCTTTTGATTTAAATAGCCACACAATGGTATACATAAATATATTTGTAGTTGATCCTAAGTTACTTGCAAAGCATTAAACAGCTTACAGACGGTATCTCTATCTATGGGTTGTATGAAGTGTCTGTATGTCTGTCTATACACTAAATTCAAAATTCTACAGACGACGAGTCGTCTGTGGGCTGTGCATGCCCTGACAGTGAACCCGCTCCGATTCCCGCGAGCGTCCAATCCAACCAAACGCCGGCCCGGCTCGGCCATCGCGTGCCTGAGGAGTCATCCCCGCACTGCAACACCGATCATGGCAACGGCGACCGCCTGCCCGACCGCACTTAGAATTGATCATCCATCCGTGGCAGAAGCGCAGAGCTACCAACGAATCTCTGGCCGGTTAATGGTTGGTTAATGTTAATCCTGGGGAGTGGAGATTCCAAATTTCAAACCTTCGACAAGGTTCTGCCTGCGATCCACGGCGTCCGCCTCCGCCGCTCCGATGCAGTGTCAGCCGCACGCGGCGTCACGTCGATGTGGGGGCACGTGCGGGTGCGGGTGCGGTGTCACCCCGCTCGCCCAGCGTACCTGCTCCCGGCGGTCTCGCCCCTCCACGTGAGCAGAGGCCGCCGGACGCCGGCCACCCACCAACCGCCGCATAGCCGTCGCCGCCGCCGCCTTGCCCTCATCTCTGCTCTCACCAGATCCATTTTTTATTCGTTACTGTATTTATTATCTTACAGCAAAAAAAGAATTGCGCGGGAGCGAGCGAAAAAGTCCAAGGCGAGACGACCAGGGCGGCCGGCGCCGGGCCACCGCCGCGTATATAAAAGCCCCCACCTCCCCCGGTCTCCGCTTCCCCCCACCCACGGTCGCTCGCTGCGCGCCAATTCGGCCGCCGCTCTCGCCGCCCCACTCTTTCCCTTCTCGCCGCGTACACGCGCGCGCGCGCGCGCCAGCCCAGCCCGCTCGCGCCACCTACCCCACCCGCTCGATCCCGAGCCACTACTAGGCAGGCGAGTAGGCTACCACGCCGGCGGGGCGGCCAGGCTCCCCGGCCGATGGCGGCGTCCCTCGCCGCGGCCTCCGCGCGCTTCGTCGCGGGCGGCGAGACCTGGACGGCGCGGTCTTCACCTCTTGCGCACAGGGTTCTGCAGTTCCGCGTTGCGTTGCTTTGATTTGTGGCGTTGGAATGAGATACCTAGTACTTTGTGCGGATTTGATGATGTTCTGTGCTGTTGATTACCGTTTTTTATTCACGGAAGTGGAGGAGGTTTTGCTGATTTGTGGGCAATTTCGACGAGCCGGTTTATGAAATTGATCAATCCGGGAAACGATATGTTTTTTTAAACAAAAATAGTATCCGAAATGGAAATTCATTCCTTCCATCACCATCGCTGAATTTGGCATTAATCCATTTCATAAGCTTCATGAACTAGTGCGGGTCGTAAACGATATTTCAACCACTTTGATGACCCTGAGTGTTGTGTTAATTCTGATATTATTTTGAGTTGGATACCAGCTTTGCTGCTACGAGACACAACGAAAAGACCGTATAAGTTGTTCATCCGGTGGGGCTTATGATTCTCCAAACTCGTCTGACTCAGCAACGGTTTTAGTAAATGATATCATCTTACAAGTTGTTGCACGAGTATTCATTGTTAGTCCTACTTTCTGTTCCTGTCCTTGTCACCTACCCTTCCATTGAAAACTATGTTTTTGTTTGCTAAAATCTTGGATACTTTGACCCTCTTGCTTCTGTGGCCGAGAAAATGAAGCGATTCATTTTTGTTATAAAAAAAGAAGAGTGGAGTTTTCTGAAGCATATATTCTTCTTTCAATCACTTTATTTCTTCCGAAGGTGTTCATTTTTCATGTGAGAAAGAGACGTTGAGTTGGAGATATTGTATATGCTTAGGCAGGTGACTCACTTTATTAGCTAAAGGTTTTTATCGCAATTAACTTAATCTAGTACCATAATGGCCATTGGACATGCTTAGGCAGGTGAGTCACTTTATTAGCTATTCTTTTTACAATTAACTTAGTCTAGTATTGTAATGACCATTCGCCGCCAGCTATAGTTCAGACAAAACACTGCTAGTAACTCTGACAAGCCTAGTTGTTCCCTAGCATGAGATGTGCTATTCAACTTCACCTTCTCTGACTTTGTGAATTTTTATTGCCGTGTCCACTTTGTTTGTTCTCTGATTCCTTACACTGTCACATGCTACTTGTTTTCTTTCAACCTATAAGACTATTGTATATTGGGGTTATAAAGTAAATTATGCGGTAGAGTATTGTACTACTTTTTTAGAAAATATTAAACTGATCGCTGTGGTGCATTTGCTTCATAATATTTGTTTTCATGTGCAGGATATATCCCTTCTTCATGGTCTTGGGATCAAATTTGTCCTTGTTCCTGGAACACATGTCCAAATTGATAAGCTCTTGGCTGAGAGAGGTTAGATGTAGCTTCGCATCATCTTTACTCCAGTATATCTTTATATGACCAGTTTTACATGTGTGTTCTCAGCCTCAGTTTCTCTTTTTGCGTACTGCTTAAGATGATTATTTTGTAACATTTTTGTCCTAGAAAAGTTACTATCTACTTTGAAGCACTCTATCCCTATCCTTGTTTTCTTTCCTTTTTATATGCAGTATATTATATGATACCAGATAAGCAAGTATGGTGGTAATATGAAGGATGAACGGTACTCATGCATAAACTTCACTATTTTGGGTTTAAGTTGTAAACAAGCTAGAAAATGATATTTGAATTTGATTTAGTCGGAAATGTAATTCTGTACTGCTGCATACAGTGGCTGGAGATATTAGATCTGTTTGCACTAGCTGTCCATGATGTGCTGTAGTTAATCTATCATCTTGTCTCTCGATTGTTGGTGAAGCACCAAAATTAAGATATTCTTAAGTGTTCATATATTTGTTAATGTAGTGTCAAAATTAGTAGTAGTACCTTGAGGTTTTAATACTGCTTCAGTTCATAATGTATCTTTTGCACTCTTAATTAACTTCTTTTGTTGCTCCAAGCTTGGAATACTTTCTTTATGTTCCTTATTTCAGTATTGTGACTTGTTTCTGGTGTCTGATGAGCCAAGTTTTGTGAATTTCTCAGGAAAGAAGGCCAAGTATGCTGGTCGCTACCGTATTACCGATTCAGATTCATTAGAGGCTGCAATGGAAGCAGCTGGCAGAATACGGCTAACTATAGAAGCCAAGCTATCTCCTGGCCCACCAATGTTAAATCTCCGTCGGCATGGTGTTAATGGTCGTTGGCACGAAATCTCTGACAATGTTGCAAGTGGAAATTTTCTTGGTGCTAAGGTTAGTACGGTTAAGCTGGCTCTTTACTGCATATCATCTTTTGTTCTTATGCAGATGCAAATTGCATCCTTGTCTCATATACTGCAAATAGCTAATGAGATGGTGTTATGGGCTAGGAGGGCCAGATGGGCCTAGCCCATAACAGAAGGGGCAAAGATTTTTGGTATCTCCATACCAATAATAGTGTTTTCCAACCATATTGCTCATAGGATAATTGATGAGTCATTGGGTGTAGGGGAGATGACAAGGTGAGGGATAAGGGAGGAATGCTTGGGGTGCAATGTGGGACAATTTTAATTCAACTCCCTTGTATTTTGAAAAAATTGATCCATAGTGTACATGCTTCGATGCTAAGTCAATTTGAGTTCATACTGTTACCTATCTTCAAGGAAAGAGAAAATGCAGACTTTGTCTTTGTTTGCCTGCAATCATCCGTCCTGAGGTGCTGAATTGATATACCTCTCTTCTTTTGGCAGAGGCGAGGGGTTGTTGGTGGCGTGGATTATGGATTCACTGGTGAAGTTAAGAAAATAGATGTTTCACGGATAAGAGAAAGGCTCGATAGAGATAGTATAGTTGTTGTGAGCAATATGGGGTACTCCAGCGCAGGAGAGGTCTTAAATTGCAAGTATGCTGCTTCATTCATATTTGTAGTTTATGTTATTAATTTTAAAAATATGTGCTCGTTATATATGTTACACTAAGATTTACCATAAAAATTGTCATGTATCTTACTCAGGGCAAAGCTAGATATGTTATGTTTGCAGATGCACCATTTTGATACTTGTAAGCACTAACTTAACTTTTTTTTTTCTTACTTCTTTTTTCAGTACCTATGAAGTTGCTACGGCATGTGCTTTAGCCATAGAGGCAGACAAGCTTATTTGCATTGTTGATGGCCAAATATTTGATGAGCATGGCCGGGTCAATCGTTTCATGTCTATCGAGGAAGCAGATATGTTGATTAGAACACGTGCTAAGCAGAGTGAGATTGCTGCAAATTATGTGAAGGTTGTTGGTGAGGAGGACATTAGTCATGTCCGCAACCTCCCAATGAAACAGGACATAGAACATGGTTTGAATGGAAGGAACCATATTAATGGGTATACCGCATCTTTTCGGAATGGTGTGGGTTTCAATAATGGAAATGGTCTGTCTGGCGAGCAAGGGTTTGCCATTGGTGGGGAGGAGCGCTTGAGCAGGTCAAATGGTTACCTTTCAGAGTTGGCAGCAGCAGCATATGTATGCCATGTAAGTATTGAGCTTCTTGCGCAAGTTTTATAGTTTAAACAGTTTTGCATGATTTATTAATTCATGGTTCTTGATTTTGGTGTGAAACCTGTGATGTTCTCAAGTTGCTTTCCTGAAACATGCTACCCCTACTTGGTTTCTAGGGTTCCAGCAATGTTCAATAACATCTATGTACTGCAGGATGCCAATATTTTCCAAACTGGTTATGTTACTTCTTTGGCTGTGTATAAGTATTAGAGTAGAAACCACTATACTACTCAATGCACCTTTCTCATGTTGACTGATTCTTCTTTTTACGATACGTACTAATACTTTTCATGCTAGAACACTCTGTTCTGGAGGTCTCGCCTTGGACTTTACCCAAACTTTCAACTATTATATGTATCCAGGGGGAACTAAGCAAATCAGAAATTATTCAGTCTGTCATGTTTTTGCTGAGCATTTGTAGAAATTTTTTAATATGTATGCCTTTTCCCTATTTAACTGTATTTCGATATGCATCAGTGCAAATATAATATCTACTATAATTCATGGACTTCTCATTATGCAGAAATATGCTACGCATACATTCTTATCATCTATCTTGCTCATTTTCTTTTTTTTCCCTAATTATAGTTATCTTTTTTCTCATCTCAGGGTGGTGTCCAAAGAGTACATATTGTAGATGGTACTGTTGGTGGAGCATTGTTGTTAGAACTATTCACTAGAGATGGTGTCGGAACGATGATTGCTAGGTATAATAGAACTGTTTCTAATACGTTAGCTGCCAACTGAACGATGCAGCTTTGGTTTTTAAGCCCATATTGGCTTAATGTCTGTGATGTACCTAGATGCGTCTTGAGCAAGTAATATTTATTTGTCTCACTTAGCTTCATGAGAAATCACTTCCCTGAACTCTGCTAAAAAAATGTGTGCATGGTATCCATGTTAGGGAATATACATTTGCCTTCCAATTTCGTCTATTTAATTTTCTGTCGTCATGAGATTGGAATGCTTCAGCTGATCAGTCCTATGTTAAAAATTAAAATAATGAGATACACCGTATATGTTTAGGGACATCATTGGTGTTTCCTCTAAGGAGATGACTGGTTGACATTTGACCATATGTCATACTGGTGTCCTTGTAATGGTTGAAAGTGCCATATTGACTCGAATGTCAGAGTTATGTTCTCCATTGTTAGCTTTGTTGTTTTAAATGTGGGAGTTCCCAGTTACCTATCATCATAACATGTAAGGGCGAACACAATAGAAAATGCTCCTTGGTTGAAAGAATGGTTTGCATGTGGTGTAGGGTAGGACTTTTGGAGTGCTTAAATCTTTAACAAGCAGAATATGGGAATTGATGCTTTTTCCCCATTTCGCAGGGATATGTATGAAGGAACAAGAATGGCCAGAGAGGAAGATCTTTCTGGTATTAGAAAGATCATCCGTCCTCTAGAAGAATCTGGTGTTCTGGTGCGCCGAACAGATAAAGAGGTCATTATTTTCCCATCTTGTGAACAAGACATTGATCAATACATTAGTGTTGTGTCTTTCGTTCAGTCTAGCCATTTATGCAACTGAACAGGGAATTCTCTTTTTCATTAGCTTCTTGAAGCATTGCCATCATTTATTGTCGTGGAAAGAGATGGTTCAATTATAGCATGTGCTGCTCTCTTTCCTTTTCTTGAGGATAAATCTGGGGAAGTTGCTGCTATTGCTGTATCTGAAGAATGTCGAGGACAAGGTCAAGGAGACAAGTTACTCGGTATGGCTGCAGTTTAGCGTATTTCCATTGTTTTTTATGAATTGACATTACTTGATCCATCGGTTTAGACCTTCGGGGTTGTTAAGTATGCATACAACAGGGTTTTAGAAACTCATGTACTGGGATGAGGACCAATGCTAGACTGGCTAGCCCGATTGGTGACTAGGCTGACATGTTTTCCTTTTTTGTTGTATGCCCTGGAGTTTGCACAACAGTGTTTATTTTATATTGCAAAAATTTGAGTTCTAAATAAGTCAAGGAACAAAAATCAGCTGCAGAACAACTGAAAGCGTAGGGCTCTTCCCTAGTGTTTGGTTAAAAAGAAAATTGAAAGCAGGCTGGCAATTTCAGAACCAACAAGGTTACAGGATGTACCCTAGCAAAAAAGTGAAACTCAGGGGATTCAATATTACAGCATTTATAGTTTTTGTTATATAATTTTGTATGGTACCCAGTGGCAGAGCTTGCATCTAAGTTGAGCAGGGGCCAAACAGCAAAGTGAAATATATAGAATGAAGATCCACCCCTGATTTTTTTTTCTCGAACACGCAGGAGAGCTGTGTATCAGTATTAAGAAGATCCACCCCCTGATGGGACCTATATTATAGAATCCTTACATATTACTAGCAAATATGCCCCCGCGACACACGCGTGCTACCTTTATTATGGGGTTATTTTAGACTATTTGGTTGGTGGGTAAAGAAATTCCATGCTGAGAAAAGTAATGCCAAAACAGCAAAAACTCTCCAGAAACATCATTTTTTTTTCTTATTTGTGAAAATTTTCCACGTATTTTCCACCGTTAGACCTAACATGTGGGTTCTCTTGTGAGGGGTGGGTAGGAATTATTTAGGTGAGAAGTGTTTTCAAAAGAACTTGATCCTTATATATATTATATATGCTACTTGTTGAGTGTTGGCACATAAGTTATAATTTTTTTTCATTTCACTGCAAACTTGGAAAAATTTTTCCAAGTGCTGGAGTTGCATTGCATTACCCTCAAAAATCTGTCACTCCTTTCCAAAGATGCATTATCAAAGGAAAATATTCATCCTGGCTACAAGAGCTTCCGAGATTTTAATGAAGAACATATATTTGAAAGCTAACAAATTTGCCACCTTTTTCTGTTCAATGATTGCAGAGTTAGAACTATGTTCTAAGTTGCCATGTTAAAATCTAGCACTAATTAATTTGCAGTGCAGTTAAGTACAATTAATTAAATACTTACCACTTTGATATTTTTCAGACTATGTCGAGAAGAAGGCACTGTCCCTTGGACTGGAGAAAATATTCCTGCTTACCACACGGACAGCTGATTGGTATGTACTTGTGTTCGAGTCGTGATGAGAGTGCTTTATGTGTTCATGCAATTTCTTTTAAGAATTTCTGCTACCAGATTAGGCAGCGGAACTTAGTCTGCCATGTTTATGATACTGAAACATAGTTAATCTCAATGCTTCACGAGGAAGTAGGAACTGTTATATCATCCAATTATTTAGAATTTAGATTGGCCTTTATCTGGTTGTGCAAAGAAAATTCTTTGTTTGCCTGTTTTGCCATAGAAAAGGAAAACTTGACAGAAGGTTCAAAAAGCACCAGTCTGCACCTTCATGCCAATTGAAAACTTATTACAATTTTGGCTGCAAAAGAGAAGGATGTTTACTTAATTTGTTTGGATCTCTTGCAGGTTTGTTCGCCGCGGCTTCAAGGAGTGCTCAATCGAATCCCTGCCTGTGGTGAGGAGAAAACGGATTGACCTTTCCCGTGGGTCAAAGTATTACATGAAGCAGCTCCAGGTGGCAGAGATTGGGCATATTGCTGTCAACAGTTTTGCCATGAGATGATTGAATGCTGCACACGAAAAAGTTCACAAATCTAGTAGCTGCGCACGACGGTTGTTTAATGACCTCTGCAGCTGTTGTACATTGTAGAATTGTGTATTTGTACAAGTAAATAATCGGTGTATTCGTCTAAATAAAGGCAAATAATCGATGTAACGGCTGTTTCTTGGGTAGGAGCTGTTATTGGGGTTGAGTAGTGTAATCTTTGGCTGGCTAATTGCTTTGAGCCAGTTGTGTCCTTCTATGACCCAAGAAATGGGCTATTAAAAGGTTGCTTCCCCTTGAACGTTGTTCAATGTGGGAATGGAATTAGGTGGTTTTGGAAGCTCGTACGTCTTGCGTATGTGCTATTCTTCTTCATCTCAGGTAAAGCCCAGGTCCATCCGGGCCGTCTGACCTGGGCTTTGCTGGCCCTTTCGGCCTCGAGTCCATCAGTCTCTATCGAACCACCTCTATTGCATAAAAAAGGAAAAAAAACATATATTGCAGTTGTGGCCTAACCATGAGCAAAGAAGACCTCGCTAGTCCCTAGACTCAACGGTAGTAGGTCAAGTCGTCTGTAGTAGCATGTTCTTTAGCTATTTTTTTTATGGACCAAGTTGCAATTCTCGAAGCGAGGGGGTCAGTTTTCGTTGCTGTCGCTATTATGGCAAGTTGATTGGGCACTTGCTTTGTCATTGCTATGGAATTATGCACGCTGGAATCATTGACAATAGGCCCCGCACGCTGGAATCTCAAGAAAATTATGCATTTTTTCTTTTATTTTCTGTATCATGGAGTGACACGCTTGGCTTATCAACAGCCAGCCAGCAGTATTTTTTCTCAGCATAAATCAGCACGAGCCACTAGCCATCCATCAGCCAGCAGTATTTTTCTCTCAACACAAATCAGCACCAGCGACCACGTCGTTTGTGGCTCAGGGAGCGGTCGATTAGGGATCAGGAATGTTGGGCGCTCAATGGAAAGAAGAGTTCTCAAATTCGCATTAAGTCACCAAGTTGGGCTGGAGTGTCTAATAAACGTTTTTCTTTCCAGGCTTTTATGATGTTATACATCTTTTTTTCATCTGTATCCCATAGCTAAATTTGGGATAGGCCACAACTGCACCAATGCTTTCGTTTTGAAAAGAAAAAACAGAAAGAACGAAAAGAGCATGTTTTTTAGCGATAAAAAAATAAAAGATTATAAACACATCTCACATAAAACAATTCAGCGGAGCAAAATGCAAAGACTACAGAGGAAAAAAAAATATTTCACAATGCTAGCTAGACCAAGGATTCCATGGATTTCACTGGCGACATAAACTTCATGATACCACTAAGTACAACCAATCATCTCAACGGAGAAACAGATCGACAGGAGGACCGAGAGATGTGATTTGCATGAGAGTTGTTGTAATCTTCATAGGTAGGAAGCAGCTTAACAAGCCAATCCCGATTATGTAAGTGCGCGCAGTAGAGTCACCGAGCAAGTTGTGCGAACTCAGAAGCAGGCTTCCAACAGACAGCAGCAGCAGAGGGCGGCCAAGCTATCGAAACAAAAATGCAAAGAATTCAGTCAGGACATGGCAAAAATGGTCATAAGTGTAATAGCCATTTTGCTGCTAGAAAATGACAAATTAAACATGTAGTTTCTTGCTTCTGTGGACAAAAACAACGGAGGGTTGTGTAGTATAATATTCCAACTAGTGCATATGATTGAGCGTATGGCTAATCAGCACTTTCATTAGCATAATCCAGTGGTGTTGGCTACTATAACAGCGAACCACTGATAATGAGTTCCATACTTCCATAGTGCATCGCCAGAAAGGTTTCTCGGTTGGCAGAATAAATAAACTAGAAAAAAAGGGAATCAAAGCCAAAGAGTGCTGTCCTGATTCCTGAATGGCCCCCTTGATTCCATCGGTTTTTTTGGTTACCTTGTGTCTAACCCCACCAAAGAGACGAACAGAAAGCAGTAGATAACATGGGAATATACTGCAATCAACATCGGTAACAGCTTCAAAAAAGAAAGAAAGAAAAACTTCGGTAACTAAACAACGACGTGCCGGCGGGTTTCGCAGAAATGAGCAAGCGTTCTCGACCTTTTGAAATGCAGATGTAACAAATCGTTTTGTCGATTGCCTAAGTCCTTTTGCAGCCAATTAGACTATTACTTATCAGCTAAGAAATCAGCCAAATTGACACCTAGAAAATTACATATAGAGGCGCGTCGGATCGACGGTCAACTTCATCCAACGATCCAACGAGACGTTGTGACGCCTGCCACCCTGGCCAAGTTGAAGCTGCCGGCCGGGAAAAACCCCAAAGATATTTCAAAGCGAGAGAGAAAAAAACGTCGTGGGCGGAGTGGGGACCACGCGTCGGGGCTTTTGGAGGACCGGCCGGGGCGCGGTCAGCTCACGGGCGCAAAGGCCGGGCCCACCACCACGTCCTCCCCAGCCGCTCGCCGATTGGCGCTGGCCAACTACACCCACGCACGCGCCTGCGCCACACAACCCAATTCCCCCCACCCACTAGGCCACTAGCTAGCGCCCGCCGCCGGCGTCGCCGTCTCCGGCGAGCGTCTTCGTCGGACGGCGAACACGAATTGGACTCGAAGATCTGGGTGCGTACGCGTGATACGAGAGAGGATCGAAGGGAGGAGGGGATCGAGAGGCGGCGCACGACGTACCATCCCTCCATGAAGGAGGGCCCGCCGCTCTGCTGCGGCCGCTGCGGCGGCGGAGGCTGCGCGTACGGCGGCGGGTAGCCCTGCTGCGGGTACCCCTGCTGCGGAGGGTAGCCCTGCTGCGGCGGGTAGCCCTGCGGCGGGTACCCCTGCGGTGGGTAGCCCTGCGCCGGCGGAGGGTAGCCCGCGGGCGGGTACGCGTCCTTCCCTGGATAACCTGCATCGGCGCGCAAGCAAGCACGGATCGGCGTCAGGGGCATGTGAAATCGATCGCGAGAACGAAACAGGGCTCATGGGAGGAACGGACGGGCGGGCGGACGGACCTTGCTGGGGAGGCACGCCGACCGGCGGCTGCTGCTGGCCGTAGTAGCTCATCGCGGCGGCGGAGGCGCGGAGGCTTTGGTACGGCGGTGAGGGGCGGCGCTCGGCTCGGTGGGCGAAGGCGGCGACGGGCCGGCAGTTAGTTATAAAGACGAGGGCGGGTAGGCAGGCACGGGCGACGAAGGGGATATTATGTTTTGTTATACTCTGCGAGACGAACATTTTGAGCCTAATTAATCAATTTTGGACAATTTTTTGCACATACAAACGATAATGCTACAATGACGCAATGATTACGAAGAGACATTCAACTCCCAAATTCAACCTCACAATTCTCCATCTAAACACCACCATTATTATTGAGGAGAGGCAAGAGCTGCCACCTGCCAGAGGGGAGCGTTGAGCGAGCCTGCAGTGTCTGCACTAGGGACCAACGGATGAGCGGGTAGGAACCGCGTGGTTGGCTTGGTCTCTGATTTGCCTGGGTCCGGCCGTTCGTGCCGCTACAATGCGATGTGCTAGCCGTTTGGCCGACGACAACGAGTTGGAGTGTTGTTGCCGTTGAGCTAGCCAGATGGATACCACCTGTATATATGCCTAATAAGCAAGTGCAAATGGTCACTATGCCAACTACCGTGTAACACTTTGGAAAACTTTGGAAACTTGAAAGAAGGGTAACGTTTTCAGTAGCTATTTTGGAGAATCGCACGAGGACTACATCTTCCGAACCATTCATGCCATTCCTAGAGATCTTCTTATTTGTTATCGAATTTTAAGCACATTCGGTACACATACATGCTCGGAAATCGCTGGAATACATTTGTGAGATTCTTTGGCATGCTGGACCTTCGCGAGCAGGCCAAGGCCAGCAGTGCAGCATCGGAGCCTTTCCGAGCCGGCGCAATGCAGCATCCGTCAAGGTCGATGCCTCCATTAACACTTCCATTGTCTTCCGACACGTACCGTGAGCACTGTTCTCAATATTACACATGCTGATTGACACGAAAACTTGAGGCCTACGTTTTAAAGCGGCATCCTTTTTTGTATTTGAGGTAAGCACGTACTTCACTATACTGCTTTTATGTCCTGTACATCTGATGCCAAATCCCAATAGTTACATTATACAGTTTCTCCACCTTCATTTATTTACAGGCACTGAATTGTTCAGCGACCCTATACCGGACCTTTGCAAGCGCGTGCTTCTATTTCTATCCACAACTTTTGCTCTCGCATCGGCGCAGCAGCCACTATACACTGAGCTTGGGCCGGTAGTCTGCATCGGCAAACTTCTTCGTGATGGAGTCGACACATGCCATTCTTATTCTTTCAGGTGTCGCCGGGTTGTCCAGCGGGAACCAGCCCAAGTGGCCCTCCTCGGCCCTGGCAGCGAAGATCGCGTCCTTTATCGCAAACAGGACAGCGGAGCTGAGGAAAAACGGTGGCTCCCCTACGGCTTTGGAAGAATGAATGACCTTTGGATTTGGAGCCCCCTGCAATGGAAGATGTAATGATGCATCAATGGGGAGAACTGAGAATGTTGAAGACAAAAGTATGCCACTCGACGCAGACAGGAGAAGGAAAACAGTGTAATTAGAAGGCTGTCAAAACAGCAGCAGATCGATTTCTTCTCTTTGTGTGTAGACTGTTCTGGAGATTTTGGAGACCTCGTGATATCCATATCAGCTAATAGTATATAAATCAAGCTACAAATATGGAAAGGAAAACAACATAAACATAATCTTCCATATAGGTTAACCTATACCCACTGGAGTGGTAGAACTAGATAACTATCCTTCTGGATACCAAGTTCCATACATACTACTCAGTAAACATTCCATTTTAAAGCAGAGCAGGAATGGATGGCGTCCAGAATCATTTTAAAGATTTTTTGCAGTATTTTTATTGATAATGTCATAGTATTTCTGTGAAAATGTTTGCCAACAACACTTAAGATTAGCTCTTTTGACATTTATAGTCAATATCTTCGATAAGGTTTATTCTTTTCCCTTAGGAAGAGGGAAAAAACGCTCCCAAAAAGAGAAACACCAATGGACAATAATTGAATATCACTTAATAATATATTTACCTTTAACAGTGAAACCTTGAAGTTTAGAGGTATATCATTTACAGAGGGTATTTTGTAAGCACCAGGTCCACAGGTGAAGAGGTGTCCAGGTCGAATCCACTTGTGGTTATTATCACCCCATTTTAGCTCTTCCATGGCTACCCAACCCAAACCTTGGATGAAAGCTCCTTCGATCTGTAAGACACAATGGTAAGTTAACAGAGGCGATAAAAAGTGACTTCTCCACAATATACTCTGGCGGCAACCATTTCCTCCATTATAAACAAACCTGGCCAATATCAATTGCTGGATTGATAGAAAAGCCAAGATCCATAACTATATCGGCTGTCCTTGTGTGAAAATCCCCAGTTAGGGCGTCAATCTCAACTTCTGCAAATGCAGCCCCATAGGTGAAATAGAGGAATGGAGTTCCCTTGCCATCCTTCCAGTCGAACCCAATATCAGGTGTGGCATAAAATCCATGGGCAGAGAGGTCCACCCGTTCCATGTAGCATGCTTGAGCCAACTGGAAAATACAAAGCCACACTAAAATTAATTTAAACCATAAATTTATGGGATTAGCTTTCCTGAAAAGGATAATTTTATTCTATTTTCCTACATGGTTATACAGTAACACGAGTTTAGGTGCAACAAAAAGGAAATGTAGAAACAGGCAAGCTCTAGCAACCAAATCAGCAGATGTGTATTTCAAAAAAAAAAAATCAGCAGATGTGGAAGAGGACATTGTTTTCCTGTTTGGTCACTATTACAAAAGGAGAGGAACTGGAGGAAAGATGGAGAGAGACCTACAGATGGTTATCTATAAATTTCTTGACCATAAAATACCAAGAGGGGGATGATGACATGATTGCTGCTTATCCTGATGATGGAGCCACTGAGCACATGAAGCAGACACATGGACTGTTCCGTGCAATTCTGAAAGTGGCAACTGTGAAGGGTATCACCATGTCTCACTGAACAATTTTGTGTGGCTTCGCAGCATTAGACATAGCTTCTTTTTCCACACTAAGCACATTTGGTAGGTAAGCATAATTCTCACGTCAAGCATATTACTATGTATATGTAACACCTAAATTATTACTACAGTTATGAAACAAACACAGGGTGGGCAGCTGCCCCTGTGTTCATAAAGTCCACTCTCTTGTTTCTGTTCTCTGGTTTTCCTTTGGAGTTGTCTGCTGTGCAGTTTTGTCTTTTGTTTCATATATATCTAATATATGTATCAGAGTAGTGGTTTCCCTTACTCTATAGCTTTAAAAAAGCAAAAGTTCGAAAAACGGATGACGTTTCAGGTCAAGAATCAGGGAGAACCAACGAATTCCTAACACCAGCTTCTCGCTAATTCCATTCTAAATCGAGTTGATGGCCAACATAAGTCTAGTGGACCTGTTAATCCCCGACTAACAGGTATGGACAAGTCATGCCCATGGAAAATTAGAATTAACCACTTAGTTCCATGCAAGGATAAGTGGATAACAAAGCACAGTATCATATTCAGAACCCGATTTAAAGACCATTCATGGGACAAAAAGCATTTGCATGCTCCGCTTACACTCCAGTACTGCTCGATGGTTTACCAGCCCATTGACACATGCGCTGGTTACCTTGCTATTGGCTTACCAGCCTACAACAAAAGAGACCACATTCTACATACGCAGATGTGGAGAGCATGTTAAGAAAAAGATTGTCGAAAAATTGAAATAGTTATAGTTAACTTGATTATCCTAACATCTCATCAGCCAAAACTAAGTTGATATACCCACCACAATACCATAAAGAACATATTGTACAGATCAGAGTGCTGTGAGTGCATAATGAAACGATGGCTCAATACTTGAAATAGCATAAGAAGCTAGCAAAGATGAAGTTTCAAAATGAACTTAAAATTACCACAATTCAATGACTGTTCCTATTCACAATAGAATAAAAAATGTGATGCATCTGCTTAAGACAGGATAAGACATGACAGCACCTCAGCAAATGAGTTGTGGGTTCCCCTGCTAGCAATGGGTTCCATTCGAGCCTTGATTTGCTGACAAGCATCCAAAACTGCGGCTCCATACAAATCTGAACTGGCAGAGGCTGCTGTTGGCGATGCATTTGGAACCTGAATGTATGAAATGTATCAGTTATAACCCCATTCTTGTTAGAAAGTGATACAAAATAAAATAAAAAAAATTAAGCAAGAACATCTAGTATACAATCATGCAGAGCAAAGGGGGGTATATCCATGTGGCAAACCTCACCTTATCAGTACTTGTCTCCGAAATAAATACAGAGCTAAGAGGGATATTGAATGATGAAGCAGCAACCTGAGCAACCTTTGTGTGCAAACCCTGTCCCATCTCAACCCCACCATGTGTTACCAAGACAGTGCCATCAGTGTAAACTTGAACAAGTGCGCCAGCCTGCATCATCAAATATATGTTACTGATAAAGATGATGAAACAAAAAATTCAAGTCAATGTCATATCTAAGCTACTGCTCCTTTAATAGCATTAGAAGAAATATGTTATATTCAAATATGAGTTCCAAAAACATTGGGAAAGTACTAGAGAATAATACGGAGAATAAATAAGAGAACCATCATAGTGTAGAACCCACACTGATTAAGGTCAGTGCTACTACTTGATTACCAGAGTTGTCAAGTCCAAGTTGGATTTCTAGACCTGAGCCCGATCCAGAGTGCATAACACAAGATGAAATAAGACTCATGCAACCACGGAAACGAGGAGGCACCAAATTTTATGGCAATTGAAACTAAAAATATGTGGATGCATAGTTTACCCTATTTAAGTAACTCATAATATGGTCAAACTTAAATCACACATTTGAGGAATTTGAAGACATGTAATCAGACCGTTTCTATATTTTCAAATGACCATGCTTCTCCTGTGTGTTTGAGGGAAAAAGTAAGGAATTTACGGACATTAAATATCCAAAACTATAAAGAGTTCAATGATCTCACAAAGTCCATTTAGTAATAGTTTATCAGAAATTTCATGACGAATTTTGAATGGGACGCTATTCACCTGATTCATGAATTTTGCAGTGAAGGATATGCCAAACTTTGTGGGAACCATGGCAATTCCCCGCTTCCTCCACCGATTATTACTGTTAAAACTTCTAACAGCTTTACGAGCTTCCACAAAATTACAAGATGCCTTTAGTTCATCCCACACTGAACTTATCCTACAATTCTGGAGCAACTGGCCATAATGCAGCACAGTTCCATCATTGTGGAAATTAAGCTCCTGCCAGAACTCAATCAGTTAATCCCACAATAGTATGAGAAGGATAGTACCATATACAGCGAATTTGTAGCTTACCTTTATGTCCTCAGGACTTCGTTGGAGTTCTAAAGCCATGTGGTGAATCCAATTTTCTACAATCAACATGCCTTGCGGACCACCAAAACCTCGGAAAGCAGTGTTACTTGGGAAGTTTGTAAAGCATACTTGTCCACTGACTCTGATGTTAGGTATGTCATAGACATTTTCTGAATGGAACACAGCACGCTCCAGGACAGCCAGGGATAGATCAAGTGAATTACCACCGTTGTTATAAATTTCCAGGTCTAGGGCGAGTATCTTCCCATCGTTGGTGAATCCCACCTAAAAGAACAATAGGAAGTTAGTTAATCATCAATACAAAGGGGAAGAAAAATGCTACATTCACTGGTGACATGACAGCTGTGGGAAGTACTAAATGATCAGCACTTAGCATTCGCAATTAACAGCAAGGCATGGCCTGTTATTTTCTGACCAAAATACGAAAGACATCACTCTGTGTAAGTTTGTTACCTTGTATCTCCCTAGGAAACTGTGCCTCTGTCCAGATGACATCATGTCAACATCTCTGTCCAAAATAAGCTTTACTGGCCTTCTTAGAAGATATGACGGTACAGATACTGCCGCAGCAAATAATGATGACCTAGTCTCTTTTCCACCAAATCCACCACCAATACGCTTAGTCTTGCATACTACTTTTGATAGTGGAAGACCAAGAACATTAGCAACATACTTCTGATGCTTCTGAGGAGCCTAGATATAAAAAGAAATGTCAAACAACAGTGACTGTACAGTTGGTGTAATACAAATAGACAGAAAGGAACAGAGCATACTTGAGTAGATGAGACCATGTGAATTTCATTTCCAGAATCAACGGGCCAAACAAGAGTGCCCTGAGGTTCCATGTAAAAATGCTCTTGACCTCCAACTCGCACTTCTCCGGATATAATTCTGTCGCATGCACCAGACATGAAACATTGTTCAACATCACCTTTTCCAAGGCATCGCTTGGTATTTGGATGAAAGCTTCCACTATTGACAGCATCCTCTATTGATAGAATTGCTGGTAGCTCGGAATATTCAATATGTACTTTGTTGGCGGCCATTTTTGCATTATCATGGGTATCAGCTACAACAATTCCAATGATCTGTCAACGAGAAGAGAGAGATGTAACTGACAAATTAACAAAGTGTGACATTTCACTAAAAGTAATATCTAAATCAGTGAATGTATGCGTAAAATATCAGATAAAGGAGCTTATACCTGACCAACACAAGTAACAACATCTGATGCAAAAACCTCCTCATCATGGATAATTGGTCCAGTATGATTAGTACCTGGAATGTCTTTCGAAAGGAACAGCCCAACAAAGCCAGGGGAAGATTTGGCCATTGAATCATCAATAGACAATATGCGAGCATGAGCTTTCTTACTCAGCACCAGAGCAGCATGCAAAGTATTAGGGGGTATAGGTGTGTCGTCAGTATATTCAGCTTCACCAGTGACCTAGCACAACAGAAGATATAGCAAACGTAAGAACATGTATAATATGGATGTAGTTTTCAATAAAAAGGAAATAGCAATGTTGCATGAAAAAAAGATGATGTAACTTAGGTCTTGTTTAGTTATCTTGCCTAACTTAAAATAGTAGGATATGTTCCTATAATCCTATTGTATAAAATATAAGAAAGTTACAGAATGTGTAAAAAGAAGACCAGCCTAAAACGGAATATAAACTTCCTTTCTGTTGATGAAACCACATGTGTTCAGAAAGAAAATTATAGGCACAGGAGTACCAGGTGAGTAACCACATAAGACAAGGAAACAGTATACGGAAGCATGCAAAGTGAATGCAGAAACAGAGCACTTGATGTCTTGATGAACTAGATGTTGCAGCCTTTTTGACAGTTTTGGTTTTTCATCAACTTATATTTGGTGCCTAATGGTTATTTTTCAATAAGGTATCTAGAAGGATAGATCTACCAAACCTATGTCCCTAAATGCTACAGGATCTGAACTACTATTTGGGGAAGTTGTTTGACTCATGGCTGATTCTATTGTCAATGTAAGCAAAATGGAATCACATAGATCAAAATTAAGAGTGTACAGTGCTAATTGATTGATAATACCTGAAGCATAGCTGACATATGAACCATTGGCTGGCCTACTGAGGTTCCTTGCCTCACTATTTCATAACCTTGAGTTCCAACAGCAACAGGCCTACTGTAAGGCTGTATAGCTGATATGTGATCCGCGTGCAATCCATCTTTTGACAATCCTTTCAAGTTCATATCATGAGTAACAGAAAGGAAAAATTTGAAAAAGAAACTCAAAGTTAGTGATCTACGAAATTCAACCATTCCACCAGGTGCATTCTCTGATAGAGGGATGTCTTCCTTCAACAGATTGAATGTATCATCCAACAACCCAGAGTTCCACTTCTTTCCAGTAAGAAAGTTTTCAGTCTTTGAAGCACTGAGTGGAACTGCAGCTACCCCTCCATAGACAATTGAGACATCAGATATTATCCATTTTCCTTCAGCTTCTCTTAAATACACACGCATTCCAGCATTCACCAAAGCAATGTCATCCTCCCTGCGTACTATCGCATGGCATGATGAGGTTTCAGGCAAATCACGTTCTGCGATAACTTTTTTAAGGAAATTTTGAAGCTGTGCAAGTCTTACAGCAGAACCAATGTGTATGCCATCTTCTTTGACTTTGAGAGTATTAAGCTCTGGAACATGAGTAACTGAGATCATCACCTTATATTGGGCATTCTTAAACTTTGTTTCAACTCCCACCTCTGAGTTACCAATTATAAGCTTTGCATCCGGATAGCAAGATTTCAAATGTAGTACTTGATTTAGTTTAAGAGGTCTATACCACCTGATCTCATTAAACCCATTTAACTTAAGTGGCATAACTTTTCTCAACTGAAGTTCTGGCGGGAAGATGAGTTCTTTCTCATCGTATGCATTTCCATCAATTTCATTGTATGAACAAGGTGAATATCTTTCCACAGACAATGATAATGTAGACTCATTAACACTGGCATCTGTCTCATTTCTGCAGGAACACGGCTTCCCAGTTGAAGGGCAGATAGCTTGGCCATCTGTGTTTTCTGAAGATGAATTGGTGTACACCAAATTATCTGTTTTCGCAAACACACGGAAGGCGTCTATAATTGGTCGGTAGCCAGTACATCGACACAAATTTCCCGCGAGGCTGTCTTCGATCTGTTCTTCAGTAGGAGGCTCTTTGCTAGATCTCAGCAGTGCATACATCGACATCACAAAACCAGGGGTGCAAAACCCACATTGTGAACCATGTGCCTTGGCTAAACATTCCTGCAAGGGAAGTAGAACATCAAGATAGAAGAGAAAGGCACAGGTTGGGAAGGAATGAACAAGGTGCACAACAGAAGCCAAGCTTCTCGCGGTGGACCGGTTAGAACGTTGAACTCCGGGAGTCGTCCCGACCCGGGTTCGAAGCACGGCGCCTTCTTAGAATAAAGCCAAGCCTTGAGGGAGTCTCCCCCCAATGGTCGAGTTTTTTTTAAGGTGCACAACAGAAGCTGTAGCGAACATTGACAGCACTGATCCATTTTGTCTGTTCTTAAAGCTTCTTAAATAAACATGAACAGAGATCAGACAGCTTTTACTAGTGTTGGTTCTCTAAAAATAGTTTTTGAGTCAAAAACAGTCTGAACATGGTGCATGTTTAGGACGTCCTTTCATCTCTAGCTGGCATTTGCAGTGTTTTGTGTGTGTGTGTGTGTGAGTGAGTGAGTGTGGGTGTGAGTCGTGTGGGTGGGTCGTGTGTGTGCTGTAGGGTTCTTATACCCTTTCTTCTTAATATAATGATATGCAGCTCTCCTGCATTTTTCGAGGAAAAAAAACAAGGTGCAATTAATGAATTGTGGGAGTTTTGTTGGCCTAATTGACATATTTGAGAAGATTTACATTATTAAGTAAATGACATATTGACACTACAAAATATACAGCAAGGGTAAGTCAGGGTAGGCTCAGTGTGAATCTAATGGCTGTTGAAATAATCTTCTTTCAGTGTGTATACACTTTAGATGTATTTCTCTTGTTTCTAGGAAATGTTATCATTTGACCTATTTGGTATTTCTATCATGTCAACAGCCATGTTATGCTACAAACAATTAATATTTTGCATGTTGATCATATAATGTTGTGTCAGTACTATGTCGTGTCATGTTCATCTTGAGCAGAATTGGTTTGTACTAGAATTAGAGTTGACTTGAACTCCACCTAATCCACCAGTGTTGTGCGTTATAAGTATTGGATTCATACTGAGTGCTGGTAAAGAAACATAACCCTTTCAATAAAATCTTAACCATACAAAGATATTACATCATAACCCTGTACGGGCTTCAATATCTTCCACATATAGCCCATTCATCAGCCATTGATAGAAACATCTATTAAATCATATCTTCTAGCCATAGTACAAAAAGTTGACCCGGTTCAACAACCATAGAAAAACAGAATTGGCAGCCTTGTCAATCTGGTCAACTAAATGACCAATGGGCTAAAGACAAGACATAAATAGCATCTTAGCTCCAGTGACCATCCAGATCACTAACATGGTGTGCTACCAATTGAATAAACATGTTACATAACTAACGTTGAGTTAGTTCGATGACTGGTTCAACTTTTCATTCTATGTTTCTAGCTCAACCATTTATTCTAGATATATGAGCAGGTGCCACACATGAATATCTACAAGGGGAAATGTTTCACTTACAACCATTTTGAGTACAACTCTAGTACAGACATGCATCTAAACCATCCAATGGATTGATGAATCCAATGGATTGATGAGCTTCCCATCCAGGTGATTTCAACTGTTAGACCAAGTTGTACTCAAATGGCTGTATGTGTAGCAGTACTTCATCTACAAGTCACAGAAGAACAGTGTATCACCTGAACTGGGTGCAAACCTCGCTGGCGATCTCCAATTCCCTCAACTGTGATTATGTGCATTCCCTCCACAGAATAAAGTGGAGCCAAGCATGCATTGATTGCAAAATGCCTGAATGAAGTAGGTCAAATTTTTTACACGAAGCTCAATTTCTATCCAGTATAAGGGACATAAAATAAAAAAATAAAGGCACATATAACAAGTATAGGTAGGGATGCAAGTGGGTACCCAATGGGTTTTTTGGGTCAACCACTCTAGTTCATTTCATCTTCTAAATTATTTACATGGCATACCACTCTAGTTCATTTTTCTAAGTTTTGGGTCGACCCAATGACCCAAAATCATATATACTTGCATCCCTAAGTATAGGTTCGACATCCCATGCGACCAGTAATGGCATCTTCACAAAGCGAATCCAATTTTTGGAATGAGAAAAGTAAAGGTAAATCTTAAATCTATTTACATTGTCACCTGTGACATTAAGTTGTTTTAGAGAGAAAGAGAGATAAGTTGTTTTAGAGAAAGAGATAATGCACAAAACATCATTTTGTATAGGAATATGGTTCTCACAGGGATTTCTTTGTAGTTCGGTCATAACAAGAGACCATGACAGTGCAGGCTCCACAACCACCTTCACCACATCCAAGCTTTGTTCCTCGAAGGCCAATATCTACAATGCATAGTTAGAAAAACATTAAGAAAAGTACAGCAAACCAAGAAGATAAATAATACATCTGTGATATTCTATAAATTATAGGGTGCAAATGCAACCTTCTGAAAAGTTGCTATGGTACTTATTTTTGGACCAGATTGTGGACAGATGCAAATTGAAAACACAAACGGAAAATACAATCTATGGAACTGAATAGACGATATTTAAAAATCAGCTAACATGTAATGGTTCTTAGATCACTGGTAGACGATGAGTTGGCAGCTTGGTTCAAAATTTGTGTACAATGAATAGGTAATCATCCTCTTTGTCATCTTAAAGTGAATGGAGATATTATAGCCAACCTTTCAGTGGATCAGCTGAATAGCATGGATGCAGTGCTGGAAGAAAGCAAGAAGAGCATGCTTGATAGTGGGAGTGAACCTATGCTCTGAGTGACCAGTGGGGTCAAGAGAGAAGGAATCTTGTTATATACTGTAGGTTCCCTGGCCCCTGGGGCCCTGGTGTTATGTTATAGTTGGGTTATAGGCTCCAGGTTCAGGGAATAACCAAATGAACCCAAACAAAAATTTGCATGCATGATTTCATCCCCAATCCTACTCGAAACTGTCTCACGTCACCACTGCCGTCAACGGCAGATTTGAGTGCAGTAAAGTAGTTGAGGCCTCGTGCCACGGCAATTCCAAATCGGTAGCGTGACAAGCTCCACTGGTACAGCCTCACGCGGACACGCACTGCCACCAGTTAAATGCTTTCTCTTCTAAAAGAAGAAAGAGCAGCAGGCGACAGATTCCAGTGCATTCGGATCCCAATCTTGGACTGGGACCAGGCAAAAGCGCATCGATGCAGTTAGTGGTAAATTCCCCGCACCGACCACCACACCCACCAACTGCTCGATTGCAGTACCAGGCCAATTCTAATCCATAACATGCGTGAACAGAAGTAGCAAACAACACGCACGCAAAAGGGGAGAGGAGTTAGATAGGCAGAGAGAGCGACCTCTGAGGTACTGGAGCAGCGTGAGGTGGGCGAGGCCGTCGGGGAGCACGCGGCGGACGCCGTTGACGTAGATGACCGCCTCGTCGGACCACTCCTCCGCTCCCGCCGCCGCCGCCGCCGGCTCCTCCCCCGCCGCCCTCGTGAGCGATCCCATCGGATTCCGGCGCGGGGAAGGAAGCCGTTCACTCCCGCCGCTCTCTGGCAGTCACCGCCGCGAGCGGAGGTCCAGGAGAGGTTGGATGCGCTCGCGGGGCTCTCCCAGTATGGTGGGACACGGGTCTGATCGGTGACGCGGATGGGTGGATCATGTAGCTGGCTAGCTGAGCCACCCACGCACGTGCGCCACGGGAGGTGCCGGAGACACACGGAAGGACTCGAGGGGCAAAGCCGCAAAGGCAAAGCAACCGTGGCCGACGTGAGCACTGAGCTGAGCGCCGGTGGCGGTAGCGAGAGATGGATGCGGAGGCACCGCCTTATTCTTCAGACGCCGCAAGGCTGGCTGTCACGCGATGCAGCTTTTTTTCCTAAACAATTTCGTCACAAACTCTCTTTTTCAATGCAGCGTGTACACTGAAGAAAATAGTCCTTTTCGCCGGCCAAATTTTTTCATTCAGGAGGTGCGTTCAGTTGCCAGGATATGTTCATCTTCAGAAACGCTACATGACTCTGCACCAATATGAACTTCTGAACAAATGCTCAGTCGCACCAATCGTGGGCAGTGAGGACGATCTCATTCATGTGCAGGCCTACTTGCCTGCTCAATTTCTCATTTCCCTGATGAATTGCCCGGCTCTATAGAGACTCAAACAGCAATAGAGCTCAATTTCTGGACTGCCAAACGCCCAAACGCAGACAGCAACATGGCATGACAGCTTCCCTCGCCCGCACAATTTGCGATCAGGAATCTGAATCAACAGATCACATCATGGTCTCATCATGCTCCTTACCCAAACAGGCTAGGTGGCAGGTACTCAATCACTTGGGAGTTCACTGTCAAAGCCAAGAGCCCAAGAATCCAAGATGCCAACACCTTTCTTTGATAGTTCGGACTGGTCCGAACTGAACACTCAGAACAGCCTTCACGAATTTCATCATAGCGCTTGCTACAAAGCTCCAAATCATGATCCGTCAGTTGCGTTGGAAAATAGACTTCAAGAGCTTTCCATCCATATATAACAAATGGGGTGGTCTCTTCCAGAATGATACAGAATTCGTCAGCCCATCGACTTCAACTTGCTCTCTTTGGGTGTCAAGTGGCCACCTCGCACCAGACCTGTGCTTCAAACCTGAGAACAAGTAATGTACCTCCATTAGGTAGTACATAATTCTTAAGAAAGCCATGATCACGGTCATTAAGGAAAAGATTCACCTCATGTTGAAGTTGTTTCGCTTTGGCCCGAGTAACGGGTCTCTCATAAGTGTAGTTGCGAAGCTGAGGGTCTTGTTCAACATTTGCTGATGGAATGTCATGGGAGATGTCCTCATCAGAATGGAATAGAATCGAAGAGGAATGCGGAGACAGAGGAAGGGGACGAGCGGCGACAGCAGGGTGCTGGCCACGAGATCTGTTCATAGCAATTCTGTTACATTCTTCTAATTAGCATGGGGAGCTAGAGCAGATTGCACATACGGCTGCAATTTGAGAAAGTCCATATCACCGATATTGAACTGTCGCTCAGAACGCTTCTTGTCAGCCTGTCGTTTCATACGCTCTTGGGCACGAGCCAAATGCTGTTTGACAAGATCTTGCATCAGACTACGCTCTTGCAACCAACCAGCCAGATCTGGCACATCACAAGCATCGGCTGCTTCGATGCCCAATGCACGTGGGGAATGACCATACAAAACTTCAAAAGGTGAGCGATTCAAGGCTAAATGCCAGCTGGAGTTGTACCAAAATTTAGCCAAATGAACCTAGTCAAACCACTGCTGAGGACAAGCATGAACAAAGCACCGTAGGAACGTCTCCATACACTGATTTACATGCTCAGTTTGTCCGTCCGTTTGAGCGTGATAGGAAGAACTCGATTTCAGTGTCACACCAGCCATAGAGAAGAGAGCCTGCCAGAACTGACTGGTGAAAATACAATATCTGTCTGAAATGATAGCCTGAGGAAGTCCATGGAGCTTGTAAATGTTGGTCATGTAAAGCTTGGCCACGGAATGAGCAGTAAAGGGATGGGACAAAGGGACAAAGTGACTATACTTAGAAAACTTGTCAACCACCACCACGATAGCATTCATACGTTTGGACGTAGGCAATCCTTCAACGAAATCCAAAGTTACCACCTGCTAGGCACCATCAGGAATCAGGAGGGGCTAGAGGAGTCCTGGATATTTGGCACGATCGGGCTTAGCCTGCTGGCACACCAGACAGGAAGAAACAAACCTGTAGACAGCCTGCTTCATGCCTTTCCAAGAAAAATACTGGCGCAGGCGTCGAAGGGTGACCGGCAAACCTGAATGGCCACCTACTGGAGTAACATGAAGGGCGGAAATGATCTGCAGCTGAAGGTCAGCATCATTACCAACCCAGATCTTGTTCTTGTAAAATGAAGTAACCCTTGCTTGAAGGTATAATTGGGAACAGACTGCTGATCCACAGAGAGCCTTTCAATCAAAGAAACAGCAAATGCATCATGAATATAACTAGCTACAACTTGGGAAATCCATTGGGGTTGGACAGCAGACAAAGCCATGAGCTGCTCATCAACATGCTGGCGACGAGATAGAGCATCAGTAGCAGTATTTTCAACACCTTTCTTGTACACTATACGATATTGAAGTCCAATGAGCTTGGCAAAAACTTTGTGCTACCAAGGAGTATGTAATCTCTGCTCATTCAAATGGATCAAACTCTTCTGATCAGTATAGATAATAAACTCAGCCTGCTGCAAGTATTGGCGCCACTGATCCACATCAATCAAAATTGCTAAATACTCATTTTCATATGTAGAGAGACCTTTAGTACGAGGACCAAGAGGCTTACTGATAAATGCCAAGGGATGGCCATTTTGAAGAAGAACTGCTCCAACACCTTGATTAGAGGCATCAGTCTCAATACAAAAGGGAAGAGAGAAGTCTGGCATGGCCAAGATAGGAGCAGAAGTCAAAGCTTGCTTCAATGCCTCAAAAATTATATAAAGCTTGGAAGACAAGAAGAACATGCTTCTTGAGCAGATTGTGCAGTGGCTTGGCAAGCACAGCAAAATGCCTAACAAACTTCGGATAGTAGCCAGGTAGGCACAAAAAACTTCTCAACTCCTTGACATTTGCTGGAACAGGCCATTGCAAAACAGCTTGTACTTTGAGAGGATCAGTTGCAATACCATTAGCAGAAATAATGTGACCCAAGTAAGAAAGTTGTTGCTGAGCAAAACTGCACTTGGAAAGTTTGACAGACCATTGTCCTGTGCCAACAACTGAAGAACATGTCTAAGATGGACCAAATGCTCCTCAAATGAATTGCTATAGACAAGAATATCATCAAAGAATACCAAAACACATTTTCTCAATAGGGGTGCTAGTGTAGTGTTCATGGCTCCTTGAAATGTGCCAGGAGCACCACAAAGACCAAAAGCCATGACTTTAAACTCAAAGTGGCCAAAATGTGTTTGGAAAGCAGTTTTGAATTCTTCTCCTGGCTTCAACCTAATCCGATGGTATCTTGAGTTCAAATCCAGAGAAGAAAACCACTTAGCTTTAGCTAACTCATCCATTAATTCATCAAAAATAGGGATAGAAAATCTGCTCTTGAGTGTTAGTGCATTGAGGTATCTGTAATCAATACAAAACCTCCAAGAACCATCCTTCTTCTTGACCAAGAGAATAGGAGATGAAAAGGCACTAACACTTGGTTGAGTAATCCCTTTTGCCAGCATATCAGCCACTTGTTTCTCTATCTCATCTTTCAAGGCAGGAGGATACCTGTAAGGCCTGATGTGAACAGGCTTGGCACCAGGAACCAAAGGTATCACATGATCACAATAACGAGCAGGTGGCAGCACTGACAAAGGCTCAAATAATTGGCCAAACTCCTCCAACAAAAGAGAAATCTATGGAGGCAAGTCTTGCACAGCTTGAGGAGCAGAATCTAGCACAGAACAAACATGAACTACCAGTTCATCTGTCACAAGAGGAGACAAACCTTGGATAAAAGCTGTGGAACCCTGATATGGAATAGCCATCCACTTGTGCTGCCAATGGACTTTCATGGGACTGAATTCCTCAAGCTAATCCATCCCTAAAATCATATCAAAGTGCTGAAGGGGTAACACTTTCAAGTCAGAGCAAAATGTATCACCAACTGACCAAAGAGCCTGTGAGAAGGCATGTGTGCAAGATAACACCTCACCATTAGCAATCTGAACCTGAATGACAGATGATCAGCTGAATAGCATGGATGCAGTGCTGGAAGAAAGCAAGAAGAGCATGCTTGATAGTGGGAGTGAACCTATGCTCTGAGTGACCAGTGGGGTCAAGAGAGAAGGAATCTTGTTATATACTGTAGGTTCCCTGGCCCCTGGGGCCCTGGTGTTATGTTATAGTTGGGTTATAGGCTCCAGGTTCAGGGAATAACCAAATGAACCCAAACAAAAATTTGCATGCATGATTTCATCCCCAATCCTACTCGAAACTGTCTCACGTCACCACTGCCGTCAACGGCAGATTTGAGTGCAGTAAAGTAGTTGAGGCCTCGTGCCACGGCAATTCCAAATCGGTAGCGTGACAAGCTCCACTGGTACAGCCTCACGCGGACACGCACTGCCACCAGTTAAATGCTTTCTCTTCTAAAAGAAGAAAGAGCAGCAGGCGACAGATTCCAGTGCATTCGGATCCCAATCTTGGACTGGGACCAGGCAAAAGCGCATCGATGCAGTTAGTGGTAAATTCCCCGCACCGACCACCACACCCACCAACTGCTCGATTGCAGTACCAGGCCAATTCTAATCCATAACATGCGTGAACAGAAGTAGCAAACAACACGCACGCAAAAGGGGAGAGGAGTTAGATAGGCAGAGAGAGCGACCTCTGAGGTACTGGAGCAGCGTGAGGTGGGCGAGGCCGTCGGGGAGCACGCGGCGGACGCCGTTGACGTAGATGACCGCCTCGTCGGACCACTCCTCCGCTCCCGCCGCCGCCGCCGCCGGCTCCTCCCCCGCCGCCCTCGTGAGCGATCCCATCGGATTCCGGCGCGGGGAAGGAAGCCGTTCACTCCCGCCGCTCTCTGGCAGTCACCGCCGCGAGCGGAGGTCCAGGAGAGGTTGGATGCGCTCGCGGGGCTCTCCCAGTATGGTGGGACACGGGTCTGATCGGTGACGCGGATGGGTGGATCATGTAGCTGGCTAGCTGAGCCACCCACGCACGTGCGCCACGGGAGGTGCCGGAGACACACGGAAGGACTCGAGGGGCAAAGCCGCAAAGGCAAAGCAACCGTGGCCGACGTGAGCACTGAGCTGAGCGCCGGTGGCGGTAGCGAGAGATGGATGTGGAGGCACCGCCTTTATTCTTCAGACGCCGCAAGGCTGGCTGTCACGCGATGCAGCTTTTTTTCCTAAACAATTTCGTCACAAACTCTCTTTTAAGACGGGTCATCTAGATTTTTTTAATTATTATGCGGGTGTCATCTGTCAACATGGGAGGAATCAAGATGGCGACCATGGGTCGTATCTTGGACGAGATGATGCGATATCAGGTTGGAAAATTGAAAATGGAGGGATGGAAAGGTCGGTTGGCCAAATAACCAAAAGTATGTGACGTTGGTGGGTGGAGTTTAAGTGAGAGCAGGTTGAAGAGAAGCAGAGCTCTTTTTGGTAGGAGGAAGTTAAGGGAGGAAGAAGGGATGTGAGGGGTAGGGAAAAGTTGGTTTTTCATTCATGCAAGTACGTAATTTCAAAAAAAAACCATGCAAGTACGTTACTTTAAAATCAACACTTTAAGTCATAACGTTTATGTTTCTCACTTTCTTGTGCAGAAAATTTCTTTCAAATTGACATTACATGTGGCTCCCATTTGGCTGCTCTTATCTTATCCCTATGCCCTTTTGTTTTTCTGATGCCCCTATCGTCATACGTGATTGTGGAAGAACTGTCAAAGAACGGGGCACAAAGCCTCTCGCAAAAGAAATATTGAATGCCATTAACTGACATTTTGAGTTGAAAATAGCTCGATGGAGTGAACGATGGGAGCCTAAATAAAGGAATGGGCAGCGATAATTCCCAACCTATTTTATCAAAAAAAATAATCACAACCTATTTTAATAGCGCATACCTTTGTTACTGTACTGATACCAAACAGTTGTACTCTTTCAGGGGTAAATCTTACCAGAGAGGGAAAATTAAGCAGTCATAGCTGCTATGACATCGATGATTATAGGCATCACGTGACGTATACCTTGGTGGCAATTTTATAAAACGAAGTGCTAAGGCATGATAGTGTCCAAGGATGCAAGCCCACCAACACAAACTAGTATTAGGTGGAGTTTAAGTTACAGCAGGGGTGTGGAAGAGGAGGTAAAAGAGAGTTGTTGCTTGAGATAACTTATACGGAGAAAGTACGAAGTAGTATATCTATTCAAATCAAATTTATTTCGCCGCATGGCTCTCTTTTTGTTAGGATAGAGGAGTAGAATTGGTAGGAATCGGAAGAATAACAGAGACAGAGGAAGGGGACGATCAGCGGCAGCAAGACGCTGGCTGCGAGATTCAGTTCATTTGAGTTTTACAACTTGTCCCTCTCTCTCTTGCATACAATTAATACTCCACACGCCACACACAACTCACACCAGTTGTCGGCCCGTTACTTGGCCCAGGCGCCATCTTGGTACTTGATGTTGGGCCTTTGGTCCCTGCCACCACGACGAGGCCCAACAGGTTCTCCTGCTTCATCAGCACCGCTGACACCCCCACATCTCCGCCTTCTGATCCGCGAATTGCTTGTGCATCTCATCGAGGATAAGCTTGGTTTCTAGGTTCATGGTGTCGTGAGGACGATTTCGGCGAGTGTAAAACTGGGTAATAGGAGGTCGATCCAAGATTGGAGTCTCTGATACCAGATGTTAGGGTAGAGGAAGATGAATTGAAGGAATGAGATATAATTGGAAGAACAGAGAGGCAGGGAAGGGGGACGAGCGACGGCAGCAGGATGCTGGCCGCGAGATTTAGTTCATAGCTATTCTGTTACCACCCCTTTCTCTCTCTCTTGCATACAATTAATACTCCACACGCCACAGACAACTCACACACAGCTAACGGCCCATTACTTGGCCCATGCGCCATCTTGATACTTGCTGTTGGGCCTTCGGTCTCTGGCACCACGACGAGGCCCAACAGGCTCTCCTGCTTCATCAGCACTGCTGACACCCCCTCCCCAAAAGAACCAGCTTGCCCCCAAGCAGGTGCACGCGGGAAACAACGTTTCAGGTCCTCTAAATTTTCCCATGTGGCCAAAGAACGAGGCATACCAGACCATTGGAATCAGTACTTCAGAGACTGCACCATGAGCATCAAGTCGACGCTGAAGCACCCGCAGAGGAACCTGAAGATCATTGAAGTCTGGAATAGAAGGAGTGACTTGCTGATCAGAGGGAACAGCTTGCTTCAGTTGAGAAACGTGGAAGACTGGATGGATTGCAGCCGACTCAGGCAACAATAACTTGTAGGCAACAGCACCAATCTTGGCGATCACTTGGAATGGCCCAAAGAACTTAAACGCCAACTTCTGATTAGCACGGGGAGCTAGCGAAGATTGCACATATGGCTGCAATTTGAGAAAAAAACCCAATTTCCCACATTGAACTGTCACTCAGAACGCTTCTTGTCAGCCTGCCGCTTCATACGAGCCAAATGTTGTTTGATAAGATCTTGCATCGGACTACGCTCTTGCAACCAACCAGCCAGATCTGGCACAGTACAAGCATCAGCTGCTTCAATGCCCAATGCACAAGGAGAATGTCCATACAAAACTTCAAAAGGGGAACGATTCAAGGCTGAATGCCAACTGGAGTTGTACCAAAATTCCGCCAAATGCACCCAGTCAAACCATTGCTGAGGACAAGCATGAACAAAGCACCGTAGGAATGTTTCCATACACTGATTGACACGCTCAGTTTGCCCGTCCGTTTGAGGGTGATAGGAAGAACTCATTTCAGTGTCACACCAGCCATAGAGAACAGAGCTTGCCAAAACTGACTGGTGAAAATACGATCTATGTCTGAAATAATAGCCTGAGGAAGTCCATGGAGCTTGTAAATGTTGGTGATGTAAAGCTTGGTCACAGATTAGGCAGTAAAGGGATGGGCAGAGGGAAAAAGTGACTATACTTAGAGAACTTGTCAACCACCACCAGGATAGCATTCATACGCTTGGACGTAGGCAAACCTTCAACGAAATCCAAAGTGACCACCTGCCGAGCACCATCAGGAATTGGGAGGGCCTGGAGAAGGCCTGGATATTTAACACAATCTGGCTTAGCCTGCTGGCACACCGAACATGAAGAGACAAACCGGTGGACAGCCTGCTTCATGCCTTTCCAAGAAAAGTACGGACGCAGACATCGAAGTGTGACCGGCACACCTGAATGGCCACCTACTGGAGTGATATGAAGGGCAGAAATAATCTGCAACTGAAGGTCAGCATCATTACCAACCCAGATCTTGTTCTTGTAACGAAGTAACCCTTGTTTGAAGGTATAATTAGGTACAGACTACTGATCCACAGAGAGCCTTTCAATCAAGGAAACAGCAAAATCATCATGAACATAACTAGAGCAACTTGGGCAATCCATTGTGGCTGGACAGCAGACAATGCCACGAGCTGCTCATCAATATGCTGGCGACGAGATAGGGCATCATCAGCAGTATTTTCAACACCTTTCTTGTACACTATGTGATATTGAAGCCCAATGAGTTTGGCAAAAACTTTGTGCTGCCAAGGAGTGTGCAATCGCTGCTCATTCAAATGAATTAAGCTCTTCTGATCAGTAAAGATAACAAACTCAGCTTGCTGCAAGTATTGGCGCCACTGATCCATAGCAATCAAAATTGCTAAATATTCCTTTTCATATGTAGAGGGACCTTTAGTACGAAGACCAAGAGGTTTACTGATGAAAGCCAACGGATGGCCATTTTGAAGAAGAACTGCCCCAACACCTTGATTGGATGCATCAGTCTCAATACAAAAGGGGAGAGAAAAGTCTTGCATGGCCAAGACAGGAGCAAAAGTCAGAGCTTGCTTCAAGGCCTCAAAAGCAGCAGTGTGATCCGAAGTCCAGACAAAAAGAACATGCTTCTTGAGCAAATTGTGCAGTGGCTTGGCAAGCACAGCAAAATGCCTAACAAACTTCCTATAGTAGCCAGCTAGGCCCAAAAAACTTCTCAAATCCTTGACATTTGCTGGAACAGGCCATTGCAAAACAGCTTGTACTTTGAGAGGATCAGTTGCAATACCATTAGCAGAAATAATGTGACCCAAGTAAGAAAGTTGTTGCTGAGCAAAACTGCACTTGGAAAGTTTGACAGACCATTGTCCTGTGCCAACAACTGAAGAACATGTCTAAGATGGACCAAATGCTCCTCAAATGAATTGCTATAGACAAGAATATCATCAAAGAATACCAAAACACATTTTCTCAATAGGGGTGCTAGTGTAGTGTTCATGGCTCCTTGAAATGTGCCAGGAGCACCACAAAGACCAAAAGCCATGACTTTAAACTCAAAGTGGCCAAAATGTGTTTGGAAAGCAGTTTTGAATTCTTCTCCTGGCTTCAACCTAATCCGATGGTATCTTGAGTTCAAATCCAGAGAAGAAAACCACTTAGCTTTAGCTAACTCATCCATTAATTCATCAAAAATAGGGATAGAAAATCTGCTCTTGAGTGTTAGTGCATTGAGGTATCTGTAATCAATACAAAACCTCCAAGAACCATCCTTCTTCTTGACCAAGAGAATAGGAGATGAAAAGGCACTAACACTTGGTTGAGTAATCCCTTTTGCCAGCATATCAGCCACTTGTTTCTCTATCTCATCTTTCAAGGCAGGAGGATACCTGTAAGGCCTGATGTGAACAGGCTTGGCACCAGGAACCAAAGGTATCACATGATCACAATAACGAGCAGGTGGCAGCACTGACAAAGGCTCAAATAATTGGCCAAACTCCTCCAACAAAAGAGAAATCTATGGAGGCAAGTCTTGCACAGCTTGAGGAGCAGAATCTAGCACAGAACATACATGAACTACCAGTTCATCTGTCACAAGAGGAGACAAACCTTGGATAAAAGCTGTGGAACCCTGATATGGAATAGCCATCCACTTGTGCTGCCAATGGACTTTCATGGGACTGAATTCCTCAAGCTAATCCATCCCTAAAATCATATCAAAGTGCTGAAGGGGTAACACTTTCAAGTCAGAGCAAAATGTATCACCAACTGACCAAAGAGCCTGTGAGAAGGCATGTGTGCAAGATAACACCTCACCATTAGCAATCTGAACCTGAATGACAGATTGTAATGGGGCCAGGCCTTGCAGCTGAGGAAGAAGCTTGGAACTCATAAAGGTATGAGAACTTCCAGAATCCACAAAAATGAGGATAGGCTGACCTTGAATAGTGCCTTGAATACGCATAGACCTTGGACCATCCTGACCAGACATTGCTTCTTTGGATAGAGCCAAAAACAGCTGATCCTGATACCCAGCTTGAGAAGACATGTCTTCAGTGTCATCAACCTGAAACAAATCGAACAACTCTTGGACTGCATGCAACTGAATTGTGGTAGCACAAGTGTGACCCCTGGACCACTTCTCAGCATAACGAACACATAAGCCCTTGGCTCTGCGAAAGGTCTTCAAGGCTGCCAAACGGTCAGATGGACTTTTGCCCTCACAAAGCTTCCTCTCTTCAGGCAGAATAGGTGTAGCCAATTTATCAATCATGGGAGGAGCTGGAAGAGGATGAGGCCCCTTTGGAGCAGACTTAGGCCAACTAGACAGGTCGGATTTCTTGGCATCACGAACCCGATCAGTGGCTTCTTCCTGCAACATGGCAAAGGAGGCGGCAGCATCAAAAGTGAGAGGATGGTGTAAAGCAACAAAGACTCTAATGTCAGGTTTAAGCCCTTCCACAAAACGAGAAGCATAGTAAATAGGGTCAATCACATGCCCATAAGCAGACAATTGATCCACTATTTTAGCAAACTTCTCAACATAATCCCCGACTGAACCAGTCTGAGTCATGCGGAAAAACTGACGAATCAGCAATTCCCGATGCTCACGCCCGAAACACTCCAAAAGAGCCTGAGAAAATGTTTCCCAGGACACCGATTTCATCCGATGAGCAACGGACTGAAACCAACGAGCAGCAGCATCCTCCATGTTCATTTAAGCAATTGGGATCCAACGAAAAGGAGCAACACAGCACATATCAAAATATCTCTCACAGCGGGACAACTACAACTTCTGATTCGCCCCAGTAAATAAAGGGAAATTCAGGCGCGGTAACTTCTCATCAGCATAAGAACTCGAAGAACTTCCCCGCTTAAACCCACTCGCCTCAGCAGAAGAAGAAAACGGAGGAGAAGGAGACTCATGCGTACCCTTGACCGAGACATGAGCCAGGGTTGTGACAGACCCGTACCCATTATCCCGGGAATTTGTAGCAACGCGGTGCCCACCAGGGCCGTCGGCTCCGTCCGCAGCAGATGGGCGCGCAGACGCCGACAACAGTGGATCCGGGTGAAGAAGACCCAGATCCAACGCAGCGCGATCCTTGACGGAGCGCTCCCAGTACTTGTTCAGCTTGCCGACCTCCAGCTTCATGGATGTCGGACCTTAGGACCGGCAATCCATCTGGGGGTACCCGAGTGGTTGATTTGTAGGCGGGGCGATTGATGAACTAGTGACTTGACGGTACACAGGAGGCACTGATTTAGACAGGTTCGGGCTACCCGGAGGTATAATACCCTACGTCCTGTGTCGGTGGCGTCGTTTGTATTGCTGGGTACTCGACCGAGCTTCAGGGAGCTTAGGCGAGCGTACGGTTTACAGGATGAGATGCGTTGTCTTGGATGCCCCTCTATGAGGGTGCCCTAGGCCGCTTTATATAGGGTAGCGGGCTAGGGTTTACAAGTCGGTTTCCATCTAAACCTACTTGACTCCGACCTGGACTCTAGTCTGGATCGGTTACAACTGGAATATCCCTGGATTTCCGGACGAGCCGCCCGCCGGGTCTTTATTAACTTGTCCGTCAAGTCAGGGAGCCCATATGGGCCGCATAGGGGTCGGCTCATGGGCCTGTCAGAGGTGGACCCTGGCCGCCGTGGTCTGGTCTGACAGTGGGCCAGGGGTACCCATATCCCACAATGGAGTCGATGGCGGAATCGATAGACGGCTTCCAGGTCTCGAACGACACCGCGGCCGCCTCCAAGGACTCGACACGCGGATCCGAGCGCGACTCCACAGCGGCGAGCCACTGCTCCCACTTGAGGTCGT
This sequence comes from Echinochloa crus-galli, assembly GCA_900205405.1. Taxonomy (NCBI): domain Eukaryota; kingdom Viridiplantae; phylum Streptophyta; class Magnoliopsida; order Poales; family Poaceae; genus Echinochloa; species Echinochloa crus-galli. Next base: position 732,842 of record OAMR01000347.1, read on the forward strand.
AATCGGCGAGCTGCTTGTTCATCTCCGCCTTCTGATCCGCGAATCGCTTGTGCATCTCGTCGAGGATGAGCTTTGTTTCCGGATTCATGGTGTCGTGAGGACGATTTCGGCGAGTGTAGAACTGGGTAATGGGGGGTCGATCCAGGATTGGTGTCTCTGATACCAGATGTTAGGATAGAGGAGTAGAATTGGTAGGAATGGGAAGAACAACAGAGACAGGAAGGGGACGAGCAGCGGCAGCAAGACGCTGGCCTGCGAGATTCAGTTCATAGGAGTTCTGTTACAACTTGTCCCTCTCTCTCTCGCATACAATTAATACTCCACACGCCACACACAACTCACACCAGCTGTCTGCCCGTTACTTGGCCTAGGCGCCATCTTGGTACTTGCTCTTGGGCCTTCGGTCCCTTGCACCACGACGAGGCCCAACAAGTTCTGCTTCATCAGCACCGCTGACACTTTTGGCCATTCTTCTTACCCCTAGTCCGCTGTCATATCTGCTGTGAACTGTGATCGTATCTCACGTGTCCTCTCAATCCCCCACCAATCAATACTCGTATAATATAAGTCTATAAGTCATGGGAAACACCATGAAAGTACGGTTGCACTGTAACTCTGGAAGGCTAAGTCTCAACAATAGATACTTAAATCGGAGACCTATTTACCACTTTAGGTTGCTTACAGTAAAAAGGTCCGTGATGCATAAACTCATTTCTCCAACAGATGACCGAAAAGAGAATCCTTTCAGCGAATGGGTCACGAAGAGAGAGGATACCCAGTTTTAGGTCCTCTCTCTCCTGAAAAACCATTTTGGATTTGGGTATGGGTACTCTGTTGGAGGCTGAAATAGTATCATCGGAGACCCATTTTGGTTTTGGGTCTCCTTTTAGGTCTCTTGTTGGAGATAGCCTAAGTTAGGGACTCTGTTGTCCATTATATAGAACGTTTTAATTTTCTAGATATATAAACCAAAACGAACTATAGTTTATATAGAACTATAATTTGACATGGAGTGGTAGTACAAAACTAATCCCTCCATCCCAATTTAAGTGCACTTGAACCTAGAGAGACAAAGTGAACAAAAACGAGGATAAAATCACAATTAGGGTACAAGTAAGGGCAAGAACGCAATAGCCCCGTAACATTTCTACCCCTCTATACATGTAACAGATCGAGTAACCTAAATGCACAGATCATATCTACTCATCAATATTAAGCAACCTCATGTGATTAAATTTACAGCAGCAGTAGTTTTTCCTCCCATGATCCAACTGGAAATCCAAAACTTAACTGCACGTAAACAATTTGTTTCCCGTGCAATCATAGAAAGAATTTCCATTCTAATCCTAGTATCCATACGGATGAGGCATGTTGAAATGCATTCACCATAGCACTAAATGTTACAAGATACACGTGCTGTTTGGAGCTAAATAGTGACCAAACTACATATTCTATTGCTGCCACTTCAAAATGTGGCAGCACTCAGCTGCTACCCTATCCTTTTACACATGGAATCACTCCTATTTGTGCAAGCACACTAAATGCACAGCTCAGAACAATGCGAACAAACGATGCCGCTTCTGGCTGCTGCTGCTGCTGTTGTAGTTGCCTCCCGCTGGAGTCACAGATATCCTGTCCGCATTAGCCAACGCCCACCTGTTGAAATCCGGTGAGGACATCAGTTGTTTCATGGCTTTTTTTGTCTCCTCTCTGGTGAATGCTTCGTACTCCTCTTTCGAGAATTTCCTCCTCTCTGGGGTAGTATGGTAGGAGGAATAGTAGCTATCCCTTGCAACACCTGGTGACAACTTTGCTGAGCCTGGAAAAGCAGGGTAACAAGTTGTTTACTGATATATGTGAATAATAAGCTGGGGCATCATAAAGACACCTAAAAAGAATACTAAGGCGGGGCATCATAAATATACAAATAAAAGAAATGACGAACCTGCAAGAGGCGAGTTTTTTCTCGTTGTACGTCTCAGGTGACCATGGAGCTTGCCAAATCCATCTTGGTAAGTCCCATTCATGCTAGAATACTCTTCACCCAGATCTCCATAACTAGAGGAATGCACTGCACTACCACCAGAAAGTCCCCTGCAGAGAGGTATTCATTCAATTTGGCTGTCAGTTTTCAGTAAAGCAAAACAATTATGTTCTGTCCGTGCTATAAAAGTCTGTCCATAATAACATGAAAATATATACATAAACATCATCAGCATATAAACCAAAGGAATCACATGCCAATACCTAGTATTATAGGATTTTGGTTGCTACAGATAATACCTAGTATTATAGGATTTTGGTTGCTACAGATAAGTTTAGTTATTCATTTTTCTTATCCAAATTTTACTTGTCCACTTACAGTCTTAGTCCCTGTAATAATAGAATTGAACTGCATCATGCTTATACGGAGTATTCCTCATCCTGATGATGTTGCATGTAGTGAACGTGTGAGACTAAAATGGCATCAGGCTCCTCAGTGGCATCAATCCACCTAAACCATGTCAGCCAGCAGGTCATAGGTAGATGCATCCGGTCCACGTGGCACAAAAATACCATGCGTGCATTGGCAATTGATTGTTTAGAATCTATTGTCTCGAATACAAAGCCAGGAACAAACAAGTATAGTTTTATGACAGAAAGGCCAAATAACATATTTTTTTCAAGATATTTCCTTAAAGTGGTCCTATGAAATCTGTTTAACGGAGGGAGTAACCAATTAAATATGTTTATCACTGAAGTTACACATCTTTAATCCTAATGACCAATGGAGCAAAAGGCTTCGCCCTAATGCCCTATACAATAATGTACACTCTCCATTTGGAAGATCTGCAACAGTTTTGCAGAAATTTCAATACAATGTTGTAATAGTTCAATTCCAAAGTAAACAGGAACCATTCCAGCATTCTAAACATAACCCAAATAGTAAATAAGGTATGGGCAGTTGAGGCCTCTTCTCAAACTCCTATAAACATTGAACAAAAAAAAATTCACACCCAAAATACCAAACAATAAAGAACAGATGGAATAGAATTCTTCTAGTAATAGCAAAATTGGTGCTGCATATCAAGATATCAACACTTCCAATGAGCAGTTATATCCCAACCGATGGGTCATGTATATATAATATTATGCCAAAAACCATGTGAGGAAAATCAAGCATTGTAACCTATCAAGCTGATATTCGATACAATTAGAGTTTACCATACCGTGATAGATAGCGGAAAAATCCTGACTTTCCCTCAATTCTTGCAATCGCTTTGATGATTACACAAAAGACCAAAGCTGCAAATGCAAAAAGATAGTCCAGAGAACTCTACAGAGACAGAAGAAGCAAGAATTAGCATGTCAGTAAACAGATAAGCAAACAAGTACAATACCCAAATATGAGTAGGCTGTTACAGAGGTAATACCTGAAGGATCATAACAGCCGAAATAATCAAGATAGCCCACTCAACAAAATAAGCCACACCCGCGTCAACAGATCCATCTTCTGTCAGGACAAGTTTACGGACACCCCAATAACCAAACCAGGCTCCAGCTAAGATGACCAATACGAGAAGGAATATTCCTAGCTGCAATTATATATATTTTCCATTAGTTATCACAAGAAAAACATAGAAACAAAACTTAACAAAACAATATTACTGAATGATAAAACCTTAACAATTGCCGTCACAGAACAATTTACTGTCATGATACGAATATCAAGTTAGCAATACAATATAAAACAGATGCATTGACAGTTCTGTGACAATCTGATGTTATAGCATCTATTCGCTACCATAGAATAAGTAGAGTAGACTATTCCCGAATAGAACTTAAGAAAACAAGCACTGCAAACACACATGACAAGAAAATTTTACTAAATCATACTGATAAGTCAGATAAGAAAGGAAATACAGAAGACAGAAAAGAGGGAAGTCGTGCAGCAGTTCAAGAGATTGCATCACTGCTAAAATTTATGTAAACCTTGTTCCCTTAAACATATGTAAATGCAGGTGAAGAACCCAAACGACGAACTTACATACAGGATTATGCATGTCTTCAGCAATTCCAATTTCCACAAGAACTGAACGCAGCAGACCCGACAAATAGTGTAGAAAATACGTCATCATGCCAACCTGTTGTTGAGAGATTGTCACGAATCAGTGATCCAGAGACGTGAGGTCAAAATCGAAGTAAAAATCCTGTCAATAGTCTAAGTAATACTCACAACTGAGGAGTAGGCAAAAATAGCCAGAGAACTCTTTCTGCCAGTGGGTAAAAGCTTCATTCCCTGAAAACAAGATAGATTGAAAACAAAGGGGTTAACAAACCAGGTGATACACAAAAAATGATTGACTGGATAATAGGTAAAACAGAAGTCTCTTGATTTGGACAGACCACAAGTTAGATTTATATAAAATGCATCATAATTAGCACAAAGTAGCTTGATGTAAGTGACTACATCCAGGAAAGATCAGGCTCTGAATCAAGTACACACAACCACCCAAAAACTTTAAAAACTATTCAAATAACATTGGCAGCAAGCATCGTATAAGCATGCAATTGACACTGCAAATTCTAACAAGTTAAACAATTTGGTCCCAAGGAATCTATTTAATCATAGTGTAAGAAATGAAAATTCACGCTCAGGATATGTGGAAAGGACTTAAAAGTCTTGATATAAACATATTGTCTGACAGAAATAGTAAAGCAAGAACGAAACAGAACATTATTTTCACTTCTATCAGTTGGACTATATACCTTTCACGGTTTCATTTTATTAGTTTTCCCCAATATTATGTACTGTAAAACTTAGGTTTACTCATATCTGTAGTAGAGCAGCTTCATCATAAAATTAAGCACGATGCATCCTTACAGAGCACAGCTAGTCAGCTACAATAATCTGGATACTCCTTACAGAACATAGCTCGATAAACATAGTTATGTGACTGTAGCATAGTGGCAGACAACAATGCAGAAGCTAGAAAGCCCAATTTCAGTCAGGAAATCTTCTGTCAAAGAAATGTTGTGATTTGAGCAAAGAGTGGGATTGATAAGATTTTGCCTTCGCAATTCTACAGACAAATATGACAGTTCAATATTCCAGAATCCAACTAGCAGTTGCAAATTAGACAGTAAGTTTGTTCCATTGACCAAACAAAAGTGGCACCACCCAAAAGTACTAGTACTGATTGTCAGCTCAAGTGATCATCTGCCACATATAGAACATGGTGAAGAGGATTACAAATTACCTGAAAGAGTATAATCAGTACCACCAGGAAAATGCCGATCGTCATTGCTCCACCATAGTAGAACACCACAGACTCACTCAATGTGTGTGCCACTACCATCAGCACCAATCCCAGCACCAAGAATACCACCCTATGGAGCAAGAACTCTGCATACACAGAAAAAAAATACATCACACTCCGCAACCAAGAACAAGGGAACAACACCGGGCACCAAGAACGAACTGCATCAAACAAAGGAAGTATTGAGTCTGTGGACAAAGCGAAAGAAGTATACCTTCCTCAGTGGACACCACAATGGACCTTGAAGGTTCAGCCACCATTCGGAAATCCAGAATCCGGCGGTCGTAGGGAGAGATGGCTTGCACCCAGAGCCCGCTCTTGGGCATCTTCTGCCACTGAGATGCAGCGCACTTGCATGGCCCCACTGTGGCATTCCTACAGACTCGAAGCATGCAACACAACGAAATTAAGACAAGAAACATAAATTACTACACACCAAAAATGCTAGGGGTTTAGTTCCCATCTCACTTACCGGTGGAAGCAGAGCTCGAGGCCGTGGGGGCGGGAGGCGTTGGCGCGGAGGCGAAGTGCGTGGAAGAAGCGCGACGGGTCGCGGAGGCGGGAGGGGCGGCCGTGGAGGAGGACGCGCGTGCAGTAGTGCCCACCGGCTGCGCCGCCTTCGCCACCGGAGATGGACCGTGCGGGCGGGAGGTGGAAGGAGACCGGCGGAGGCGAGGTGACTGCGGGATGGCGGGGAGAGGAAGGGGTTAGGGTTAGGGCTTTGGGTGTTCCGACAGCGGGGAGGGAGACAGAAGCGTACTTACCTGTGAGCTCGACGGGGGTGGATACGGAGAGGGCGGCGGCGGTGGTGGTGAGGAGGAGGACGACGAGGACGGATGGGATAACGAGGAGGTTCCGGCGGGGCGGCGCCATGGTGGCGGCCGCGGTGGATTTGGGGATTTTGGACGGGGAGGCGGCAGAAAGGGAGGGAAAGAAAGAATGGGATGGGAGGCGGGGAGGTAGCTTTGAAACAGCGCGGTGTCCGTGACTCCGTGGCCGGTGGCCCGTCTGTCCCGCTGTTCTAGACGCGGTGTCTCCGTGTAGCTGCTGGCAGTGCCGGCGGCAGCTTACTTGGTAGCTAAGAAATATGGATTTATTTTTCTTTCCATATTTTCCATGGTAGTTTTCTGTAAAAGGGTAAGGTAATTTCAAATTGCTATTTTGTGTGCACAAGGACAATTACATTAGTACAAATCTACTTTCTCATGAGTCGCCTCATAAAATATCTCGTAGAATTTTGGAGAGAATGTCTTATTTGACATCAAAATAAAACATAACTCTTTATCGGTTCTCAAATATTTTTCATTTCTATTTAACACTAACTTCTAAATTTCATTTCTTATTTGATTATTCATCATTTTCATTAATTAAGATAAGCGGAAATAACCTCCAAATTGAACTTTTGCTGACAATGAAAGCACTTTATAATTTGAGAATTAAAACTCACTGAATTAGGCAAGCTTTAAATCCAAATTTTATGGCACCAAAACACTTTCAAAAATTATATAAAAATAACTAATATTTGCCACATGGATATTTTTATAAAATTATTTATCATTATAAGTTACATGGGTAAGAATTAGATATTTGAGAAATTCTAGAAGAAACTCATAATTCTTTATGTAAGTTATGGTGATAAATGGTTTTATAAACTATTGCATCAAAATTTAGATTACTTTTAAAAATAGCCTAATATGGTGAATTATAATTCTAACACTATAAAGTTACTTGTGTCCTTTTAAAAAATGTTGTGATTTGAGCAAAGAGTGGGATTGATAAGATTTTGCCTTTGCAATTCTACAGACAAATATGACAGTTCAATATTCCAGAATCCAACTAGCAGTTGCAAATTAGACAGTAAGTTTGTTCCATTGACCAAACAAGAATGGCACCACCCAAAAGTACTAGTACCGATTGTCAGCTCAAGTGATCATCTGCCACATATAGAACAGGGTGAAGAGGATTACAAATTACCTGAAAGAGTATAATCAGTACCACCAGGAAAATGCCGATCGTCATTGCTCCACCATAGTAGAACACCAGAGACTCACTCAATGTGTGTGCCACCCCCATCAGCACCAATCCCAGCACCAAGAATACCACCCTATGGAGCAAGAACTCTGCATACAAAGAAAAAAATACATCACACTCCGCAACCAAGAACAAGGAAACAACCCGGGCACCAAGCACGAGCTGCATCAAACAAAGGAAATATTGAGTCTGTGGACAAAGCGAAAGAAGTATACCTTCCTCAGTGGACACCACAACGGACCTTGAAGGTTCAGCCACCATTCGGAAATCCAGAATCCGGCGGTCGTAGGGAGAGATGGCTTGCACCCAGAGCCCGCTCTTGGGCATCTTCTGCCACTGAGATGCAGCGCACTTGCATGGCCCCACTGTGGCATTCCTACAGACTCGAAGCATGCAACACAACGAAATTAAGACAAGAAACATAAATTACTACACACCAAAAATGCTAGGGGTTTAGTTCCCATCTCACTTACCGGTGGAAGCAGAGCTCGAGGCCTTGCGGGCGGGTGGCGTTGGCGCGGAGGCGAAGTGCGTGGAAGAAGCGCGACGGGTCGCGGAGGCGGGAGGGGCGGCCGTGGAGGAGGACGCGCGTGCAGTAGTGCCCACCGGCTGCGCCGCCTTCGCCACCGGAGATGGACCGTGCGGGCGGGAGGTGGAAGGAGACCGGCGGAGGCGAGGTGACTGCGGGATGGCGGGGAGAGGAAGGGGTTAGGGTTAGGGCTTTGGGTGTTCCGACAGCGGGGAGGGAGACAGAAGCGTACTTACCTGTGAGCTCGACGGGGGTGGATGGGGAGAGGGCGGCGGCGGTGGTTGTGAGGAGGAGGACGAGGACGGATGGGATGACGAGGAGGAGGTTCCGGCGGGGCGGCGCCATGGTGGCGGCCGCGGTGGATTTGGGGATTTTGGACGGGGAGGCGGGAGAAAGGAGGGAAGGAATGGGATGGGAGGCGGGGAGGTAGCTTTGAAACGGCGCGGTGTCCGTGACTCCGTGGCCGGTGGCCCGTCTGTCCCGCTGTTCTAGACGCGGTGTCTCCGTGTAGCTGCTGGCAGTGCCGGCGGCAGCTTACTTGGTAGCTAAGAAATATGGATTTATTTTTCTTTCCATATTTTCCATGGTAGTTTTCTGTAAAAGGGTAAGGTAATTTCAAATTGCTATTTTGTGTGCACAAGGACAATTACATTAGTACAAATCTACTTTCTCATGAGTCGCCTCATAAAATATCTCGTAGAATTTTGGAGAGAATGTCTTATTTGACATCAAAATAAAACATAACTCTTTATCGGTTCTCAAATATTTTTCATTTCTATTTAACACTAACTTCTAAATTTCATTTCTTATTTGATTATTCATCATTTTCATTAATTAAGATAAGCGGAAATAACCTCCAAATTGAACTTTTGCTGACAATGAAAGCACTTTATAATTTGAGAATTAAAACTCACTGAATTAGGCAAGCTTTAAATCCAAATTTTATGGCACCAAAACACTTTCAAAAATTATATAAAAATAACTAATATTTGCCACATGGATATTTTTATAAAATTATTTATCATTATAAGTTACATGGGTAAGAATTAGATATTTGAGAAATTCTAGAAGAAACTCATAATTCTTTATGTAAGTTATGGTGATAAATGGTTTTATAAACTATTGCATCAAAATTTAGATTACTTTTAAAAATAGCCTAATATGGTGAATTATAATTCTAACACTATAAAGTTACTTGTGTCCTTTTAAATTAAATACATTTATTTGTTATATTGTTGGAAAACAATCCATGATATTGAAGGTAATTTGAAGGTCATTTTGTCTGGCTTATCTAATAGAAGTGATGGAAATGTTAAATAACAAACAAAGTTTCAAATAAATGCCAAATAAAGGAGATAAAACTTTGTAGAAATAATAAGAAAGAAATTGTTTTTTATTTTGATGTCCAATAACAAGGCGTTTAGTTCCAAAAAGCAACTCTCAAATTCACTATGTAAAAAGAAGATTCCCCATCACATCAAAATGTCATAAAATGCATGGAGTAATAAATGTAAATGAAATCAAAAACTAATTGTACAGTTTTGTTGTACTCTGCGAGACAAACATTTTGAGCCTAATTAATCAATTTTTAGACAATTTTTCACACAAACAAACGAAATGTTATAGTGGCGCAATGATTACGAAGAGACCCTAAACTCCCAATTTGGCACACCAAATTTGGGAACTAGGCCCTAGTGGCTTGGTTCATGCATGCCTGCCATGTGACTTGACAGCGATCAATGATGTCTAGCTACGGGTTTCCTCCCTTGCGGTATCCGGACAGGATATAGCATCGAGGGATCGTGGAAACAAAGGGTGTGTTTAGTTCAAAAAGTGGTAGGAAAAGTTTGGTAAAAATGTCACATCCGATATTATAGTGCACTGTAGCACTTTTCGTTTATTTGTGGTAAACGTTGTCCTACCATGACCTAACTAGGCTCAAAAGATTCGTCTCGTCGTGTACATCAAAACCATGTAATTAGTTTTTCTTATTTACCCACGTTTAGTGTTCCATGAACGAGGAGAGAGATTTGATGTGATAGGTGAATAATGAAGTTTAGAGAGAGAATTTTGGAAAGTTTGATGATTTGATGTGGAACTAAACACACCCAAAGTGCAAGTGAAAGTGCAACCAATATGTCAGTGGGCCACTTCGAGTTCGAATCCAATTCATTTGGTTTTGATGGAACTATCATGCAACATAAGGTCATTAATTTCCAATGGAATTTTATGATTTCAAAAGTAACATGTCAGCAAAATTGATGTGGTCCATGAATGAAATAAGGACTCACGGTGTATAATTTTAAGGGGTGTTTCGATGGGGTGACTAAAACTAGTCTGACTAATTTTAGTCACTTTGAGAAACTAAATTTCCAAACGGGTGGGACTAAAAGGTGACTAAAATTAGTTTAGTCTCTAGTAGGGAAGACCCAACTAAAAGGTGACTAAAATTAGTTTAGTCTCTAGTAGGGAAGACCCAACTAAAAGGTGACTAAAAGGAGAGAGAAGAGAGGGAAGAGAGAAAATCTGAAATTTAATGCTCTTTGAATCTTACTTTAGTCTGGGTATCCAAACAGGAAGGTGACTAAAAAATTTTAGCTGACTAATTTTAGTAATGGGACTAAAAGATATCCAAACACCCCCTTATTTTACAGTTTTATAGACTAGACATATCATTTAATTGTGAGACACCTGATTGAACACAAACATATAAAATAAAACTCTCTAGCACTTAATTAATGCTAGTTTCAACGAGTTTTATAGTTTTTAAAATTGTGTATATGTTTTAAAATCTTGACGAAAGCATTCCATCTATCTGTCCATAATTATGTTGCCACATTAGTATACATGCTGATGTATCACTCTATTTAATATATATAAAATCTCTATAAAACTTGTACCAAAAGTGGATTAAGCTAATTTAATAGAATGTTTCCAATATTACCACATCAGTAAAAAGAAAATGAATAAGACGTTTGAAACTACCCACATCCAATACAATAATTTTGTGTTGTTGTTTCATAGGAATTACGTAGCATTTAATTTCATGATATATCTAGAGCTGGTACCTGTGTTTAATCTAGATACTCTCTTCATTCCATAAAACCTGACGTTTAGGACAAGGTTTGGGCCAAACATTGAGAATATAAATCATCAATAACTTTTAAATTATTGAGTTTGCAAATGTGAAAACTATATGAATAGATTTGTCTTGAAAAATACTTTCATAAAAGTATACATATATCACTATTCGATAAATATTTATATAATAATAAGAGGTCAAAGTTGTGTTTTAGAGACCGTGTCGCTGTCTTAAACGTCAAGTTTTATAGAATGAAGGGAGTATTAGGTTAGTACCTAAATAATCTCATACGGAGTACGCCGTAATTATTTTTATCGGTTGTCTGCCATTACCATGTCCGGAGACCGAGACTGATGCATCCTACCTTGTCCAAACAGGGTACCGTCGATTCTGCGTCGTGCCGACTCCGAACGTGGGCTGACCGGAAGCAAAGCACAAGACGACCTTGACGCAAGCGCAAAAACACAAAATAAGAAACGGTCAGGTACATAGAAACAATCGCCCGTGCCCCCTTGAGTGCTTGACGGACTTTCTTTGTCACTTGGATTGGAAAGAGGCGTTCGCTCGCACCCATCCAAATTCCAAATCGCTCCAGCTAGCTGTTTGACACTATAGTGCGAGTGAGTCCAACGCTCGCAAGAACATATATCCGATTGGCTTCACATGCCTAGCTACCGTTCTAGAAATATCAAGACGGCCACGCAGACAGCAGTGGCACGTGAAACCTCTACCGTATAGCTCCATTAACTCAAAAGACATACACTGACTATTAATTACAGTATTATTCACACTAGTATTTTCTAACTAATTTAGTTTTTTTTTCAAATTCATAGCTTTTATTATATTTCTAGGTATACATTATGTATATTTTTTAAAACAAAACTAAAACAACTTATAATTTAGAATGAAGGGAGTATATTTAGTACTCCTAGCATATATCCTCTTGAACACGCGCAGGTTCATCCGCATGGCTGGCTCACAAGCTAGGTTAATCCCATATTCGTTGGGCTCCTCTATAGTCTTAGGAATTTGAGATACGGAAAGACTATTGGAATACTCTAAAATAAATCTTAAAGGCAGTATATGGCGAGTGAAGCGAGTGAATAGTAATAATTTATTAGTACGTAGTGAAAGTGGAAGGACATCAACTTAATTTTAGTTGTGTGTTCTAGTGCTCTATCCCCCGTTAGCCAGTGACAGAGAGCTAGGAAGGAGAGGAGGAAACATCACACACGCTCGCCTCATCTTGAGCCAAAGAGCACAGGCTCGCAGCACCTGCATGAACGGTCCGATCCACAATAATCTATTGCTTTTACAATTTTGTTTTGTTGCATGGGGCGGTTAGGTTTCTCTGATTTAGAGATCATGTACGATTGTACGCATGTATCTTTATAAAATAACGATCGTCCACCGCGTCTCCACGTACCAGCAAATACACGCTCAAATTAAAGATTTTGCCTTTTCTTCATTGTATGTGTTGCCATGATAGTCTTCCCCATCTCAAGTGCTAAGGTACACTAGGGAATGTGAAGTCCGGTCTCCAAGATCTTTTTCCCTTGCACCGGAGAAGAGCGGAAAATGTTTTTTTTTGAAAAGACCGGCCTCTTTCACGATTGGTCATGCTCATCAATCATCATCACGGCTCGTCTTCCCTAAAAGTCAAACGATGTTGCCTACTATCATCTTCAGCATCGACTCTTATAAATGGTCACAGCTGCACCAATGGCCTCAGCTTTTATCTGTGGACACGTGATCTCTTACTTAATCATGTTTATCATGCTCATGACTAATGTGTTCATATGATGTCTAGACGTCAAGTAGACTAGTAATATGTCTGAGAATACAATATTGGTCGGCACTTTTGTTGTTGATTATTTTTGAAATTTAATTTTGCAACTGCTTATTAGTCCAGCTGCTTTCCGAAGTGCTATTGTGCTGATGCCGCCACGAGTAAACAAGTGACCGTGGAACAAACCCGCTCCTTGGCACCGTGGTGGAACCTAATAAAAATTAAAGGCTCCATGTATTAAAAATTTCGAGGATCAGTCTTAATTAGGGCTGAGCCAAAATACTATTAGTTTTTAAGTTAAAATTAATCAGGATTAGGAAGAAGATATATACCATGATGTATTCCTAGGTGTGTTCGTGTGGGTAACTTTGAACCCGATCCATTCGGTTTGGTCTGATAATGTGCCGTCAAGTTACATCATGCATCACATCCCAACAATTGTCCGCCGTTAGCCATGGCAGAGGCCAATTGATCGCATCTGTCCAAACGATGGCCCTGTTTAGTTCCCGGTTACATCATCAAACTTCTAAAAATTCTCTCTCCAAACTTCACTATCCACCTATCATATCAAATCTCAAATCTCTCTCCTTATGCATGGAGTACTAAACGTAAACGTAGGTAAATAAAAAAACTAGTTACATGGTTTTGATGTACACGACGAGACGAATCTTTTAAGCATAGTTAGATTATGGTAGGACAATGTTTACCACAAACAAACAAAAAAGACTACAGTGTCCAATGTGACATTTTCACTTCACTTTTTACCTTGAAAAAGGAAACCCAAAGACCGCAAGCAACTAGTGGCTCTGGTGGCTCGCAAGTCAATTCTGCGCCGCGCCGACTCGATCCGTGGGCTACTGCTGCCCAGCGGCAAGGCAAAGCACTCGATGACCTCAACGCAAGAGCCAAGAACAAAATAAAAAAAAAAATTATAGTCTACGTACCTCCTTCGTTCCTAAATAACTGTCTTTCTTACTTTGATTAATTTTATATTAACATATATTAATATTTATAGTGCATAATTAGTATTATTAAATAGATCTTTTGATCTAGTTTTTAATAAATTTATTTAGAGATTAAAATGTGCACGTATTTTCCATAAATCGAATCTAAATCGTGGCACGAAAATCAACGACGACACTTAGTAAGGGACGAAGGGAGTAGGCACAATCCCTCAACAAGAAGATTATGAAATTAAGTACGCAACATACTAATCCCTCCAGCTGTTTGGTACTTAAGCATACACGAGAGTATGCATATGCGATCACGGAGGCTTCACGCGCCCTGCTGCTGTCACATAAACATCAGCGAACATGAGCACACAGACAGTGGCACGTGAAACCCCTATCTCCCATCTACTGACGAACATCGCAATCATAATAATACTAACTCCATTAACGAGTCAAAAGACAGGCACAAAGCACACAGTCTACTACAAGTAGATCGATTACGCGCATGTTCATCCACATCCAAATGGCTGGATTAATCCCACAACAACACGCACTAACAGAACTCATCACACGCAGCATACTGTATATACTAGTAGTAATATTAGCTGGAGCAGATGTAATTAAGCAGGAGGAGAGAAGATGACACCGGATGCCGTCGTCGCCGGCCGCCGAACCGGTCCGCGGCGGGGGCCGCCGGAATGGACGAACCATGGACGGATGGATGATTCAGTGGCCGCGGGGCGCCGCTTTGAAGGAGGTGAGCTCGCGGGTGCTGGTCCAGACCTGCTCGTACACGACGGCGACGTAGGGCGCGCTCCGGCCCTTGCCGTCCGCGGCGTCGACGTAGAGGCGGTAGTTCATCCCGGACACCACCTGCTGCTCCCCGCGCACCACGCGGCGGAACTGGAGCCCGTCGCCGGCCAGGCGCGTCCGCTTCGCCTCCCCCAGCGCCCACCCGCCCAGCTCCTGGATGTGCGGGTCGCTCACGTCCGGGATCGCGCTCCACCCGCCCAGCATCCCGCCGCGCCCGCCCAGCGCCGCGCGGGCGGGGACGGCCAAGGCGGCGGCGGCGCCGAGGGCGACGAGGAGGACGAGGAGGGGGAGGGGTCTCGCCATGGCTCCGGATGACCGGATCGGGGGGCTTGGGATTGATTGGGCGGGTCGGGAAGGAAGAGGGGCTTGTGACGGTGGGGAGATCTGGAAGACGTGACTGCTTCGGTTTGCTTGGCGTCGAAGACGGTTGGGGGGCACGGCATTTAAACGATTGAATCGAGTCTCTCTTTTTTAGAAAAAAAATATAATAATAACTTATAATTATTGTTATTGGGCGACGGGGTTGACGGGAACGGAGGGGATGGATTCCCGTGACGGCTCGTGACGCCTCCTCTCGCACGCGGAAATCAGGGTGCGCGGCGTTGCCCACCGTCCACCCGTCGACGTTGAGTGGCCTCGCCACAAAGTAACCGGCAAAACACACGGATGAAGCCCATAGATCCCGGTGCAGAACTGAGAGAAGGCCCGTCTCAATGGGAGGGTCCTCGATACAATTATCAGACTAAAATATTAAAAACTGTATCAGTAAAGGGTCATGGTGATGACCCTCCTCTCACATTTCATGATCATTCTCTTTTCTCTCTCATAATACTATACTATTGATATATGTCATTAAATTTAATGTCTATGACATTCCCATAACCCTTCCACTAAGACTGGTCTAAAGACTTCACCTTCTTAGATATTATTGGTCTTTAATATTTTCTAAGAATTATTAGTGGGCCAGTTGCATATATATTCTGCTCGCTCCAATCAGAAACAAATGACGCGGCATCGAGATGGTCTTCAGAGTAAAACTTTGATTAGCCACTTTAAAATTGTTAGCTTTTAATATTTTTCTACAAGAGTCATTTGTGACCGGAGGGACCGAGGTAGCAATAATATTATTTTTACTTTTTTTACAAGGGCTAAATATTCTAACCTGAACAAAGGTGCCAAATCCAACATAGCAAAAGTTTCTACACAGAAAACCCCAGAGTTTTGGTCCACTGTGTAAGTGCAAAAAAATAAATAAATCAAAGTCGAGATTGGAGGCAGCCGATAGGAAACTTGGCCTGCAGTCATCAGTGCATCTACTTTTCTTTTTCTGGCCCTGTTTAGTTTCTGGTCAAATCATCAAACTTTCAAAAATTCTCTCTCCAAACTTCACTATTCACCTATCACATCAAACCTCTCTCTTCATGCATGGAGTACTAAACGTGGGTAAATAAAAAAAACTAGTTGCATGGTTTTAATGTACACGACGAGACGAATCTTTTGAGCCTAGTTAGGTCATGGTAGGACAATGTTTACCACAAACAAACGAAAAGTGCTACAGTGTCCTATGTGATTTTTTCACTTCACTTTTCACCTTTTCTCAGAACTAAACACCCCCTCTGATACGAAAGCAGTGCATCTACTTGGGGGTGTTTAGTTGATGGAAAAAGGTGAAAAGTGAAGTGAAAAAGTCACATCGGACACTGTATCACTTTTCGTTTGTTTGTGGTAAACATTCTCCTACCATGACCTAACTAGGCTTAAAAGATTCGTCTCGTCGTGTACATCAAAACCATGCAATTAGTTTCTTTATTTATCCACCCCACGTTTAGTACTACATGCATGAGGAGAAAGATTTGATGTGATAGGTGAATAGTGACGTTTGGAGAGAGAATTTTTAGGAATTTGACGATGGACCGGTAACTAAACAGCGCCTTGGGCTTGAGCGTTGGGGACTTCGGGCGGGGGCTTCGGATGATTGGACCGTAATGGCCTTTTGCCCTTTTTCTCTTGGTGATAGGATGGATACTGCTTGTTCAACTGGGCTGAAACACAGTTTGGCTATCATCCATTTGTAAGTTGGTATCTCGTATAGACTCTTTTGTTTGTCCTCTAGATTATATATAAGCAGGATTATAAGCTATGCGTCGTATGATTAAAGACACTAGCAAAGACACGTATGCGCACGCACATGTATAAATATAAAATAAATCAAACATAACATATAAAATATAGTTGCAATGCCCGCGCGGGCTAAACTCTCTTCTATACATTTGTCTCAACCCATGTGCCACTGCACGTTTATTTAAAAATATTTTATATTCGCTCTCTCATGTATAGAGAGCTTTATGTACGTATATATTCTCAAAACTCAATAGTTGGCATTTATTTATATGAAGAAAAACTCTCCGATTTATTGTCTATTAGCAATACGGGATAGCCGTTGGTACGAATGTGGGTATATTTAGGTGGGTCCTTTTTTGGGTGAAAAAAGTTTTACGGAGAATGAACTAAAAGTGCCCGGAACATG